>JANJYP010022019.1:0-20913 GCA_024605115.1 Rastrelliger brachysoma | reverse complement strand
TTTTTAAAAACTTTTTACAGTCCATTGTGAACTTTGCCTGCTGTAAGGTTGAATTAATCAAACAAAATAATTCAACAGTGGCAGTATACTTAACTATGTTTTAACTAGTTGGGAGGTATGAACCACTAAAGTAAAACATAATGTAGATTTGCGAACTGATTTTGAGGCCTCCCTTTGAAAAGGATCTTTGTGTCAAAATCACCTTCAAGAACTCCTTAATTCAATTTTGCATTGCATGTTTCATCTCCTAAATTCACTTATATTTAATCAAATTAAATTTCAAAGAAAAAATGCTCTAACAACACAATTTCCATACTGCGCATTATAAAATATTTTGTCTCTCTGACTGACTTGATCACCATATAGCGGATCCTGGGCCACATTTTCCGCCATAGACAAAATGTAGACAATTCTGGAGAGTAATTCTGGAGAATTCAGCAAATTACTGTTTGAAGTAGAGCATCACAGCATCATGTACAACAGATTAGTCCAGAGAAGGTTTGAAGGTTCACACAAGGGCTGCATGAACCAATATGTCAAAAAAAACAAGTTAGTTGGAGCTTCAATTATAACATAAATACCTCCGTTTGTTTGTAAATACCTTTCTGTTGCTGTTCCAGGTTAAATCTGCCCTGAGGTTTCCCAGACACAGTTTGGAGCATCTTGACATCGGTCACTCCTGCAGACAGGCAAAGAGGATGAGATCAACGGACAGCTCTCGTCCCAGCAGCAGTCACAGTTACGGCAAGAACCAAAGAACTCCAAACCAAAGGTCTGACAACAGCACAGTAACCCTCACAGATATTATTTTTTCATGTTGGTGTAAAATTAAGCTTTCTTTTATTGTATTGTAGAAAGAGGCATTGTGGCATAAGCCGACAAGACAGTGCTGCCTCCCTTTCTTCCTGCTCGTCCTCCTCGTCGTCATCTTCCTCATCTCTCTGCTCTCCTCGAACTCCTTCCTGCCTCTCTCCTCGGCCATGCCCGCCTTCCCCCAGCATGCCTTATGCTTTTAATGTTCTACAAGTGCCTTTTCTGGACTCTCTGTCCTCTGTGCCTCCTCCTTCACCTCCTCAACATGAGCGGGAATGGAAACAGGTCAGAGGAGTGGATACAAAGAATATTATTACATTTTACATCAGTGTTATTCTGTATTTTTTGTCATAGGTCCTATTTCTCTTCTTCTCCCCTGCAGATTGTGGATATATTATGGAGTGACCCTAAAACCCATGAAGGCTGCAGTCCCAACACATTCAGAGGAGGAGGCTGCTACTTCGGCCCTGACATCACCCAGAGACTGCTGCTGCAGCACGGACTGCAACTGCTCATTCGATCCCATGAGTGCAAACAGGAGGGCTATGAGCTTTGTCATGGTGGACAGGTAGACTAAGCTGAAGTAAATCCATTTGAATCGTCCAAAAGTCTCACAATTTATAAATCTGGAGAAATAAATCTGTGCCCATTTAGGTGATCACTATCTTCTCTGCATCAAACTACTATGAGGAGGGAAGCAACCGAGGTGCCTACATCAAAGTGGGCAGAGAGCTGGTTCCCCGCTTCTACCAGTACCAAGTCAGCCGTACAACACGCAAACTTACCCTGACGCAGAGGTACAGATGTCTTATATATAAACTGGCTTTTAATGTCTGATTGTAACTAGTTTTATTATTGTTTTATGTCTTATTATGTTTTCTCTCTTTTTCTGATTTCTTTTATTATACTGATGTTTGTTTATGTTTTTATCATGTACAGTGTCTTTGAGCACCTGTAAAAGCGCTTTTAAATAAAATGTATTATTATTATTATTATATGTATGTGTGTATGAGGGCAGATCAGCTCCAACAGTTTATGCGTTGATTGATTGGTTGATTGAAAAAAAAAGAAGAGTAGTCAACAATATTGATAACTGATTAATCCGCTCGATGATTTATCGAACACAACTGTCAACACCTTGTCAATGCACTGTAAACTGAAAATTGTTTTTCTTTATTTTCTTTGACTGCTTCAATATATAATGCCATAGCAATACAGAACCAGTCACTTTAACCCTTTAAGTTGCAATTATTTTAGGGTAATGTTTTTAACTTGTGCATGTATGTCTGCAGAGTGCGAGCAGCTGAAGGCTCTGCACTAAGGGCCCTGAAAGAGAAACTGTTTGCCCATCGCTCTGAACTGATGGCAGGTTTCCAGCAGTATGACCAGAATAACACTGGTAAGTTTCACCTGTGTGTTTTCCCTTTTTAAGATGTTTTTTTTTTTTAATTAACCTGCATAGTTTTTATATTTAATCGTATCTTTTCCAGGTTGTGTGACAGTCAGTGAATGGGCTCTGGTGTTGGAGACTGCACTGAGGCTGGACCTGCCATGGAGGACACTTCGCCCACACTTAGCCCACCTGGCAGCAGATGGCAGTGTGGTGTATGAGTCCTGCTTTGAGGACATGGGACCAGGAGTACAGCTGCCTCAGGTTAGAAATGTAGAAGTTGTTTTATCAAAGGTGGAAAGTAACCAAGTGCATTTACTCAAGAGCTTTCATTAAAGTCTGTTTTGAGATACTGGTCTTTTAGTTGAAAAGATCTTGTTTTTGAAGACTGTATACTTCACTTAATTTCAGAAGAAAATTGTGTGCATATGACTAATGGTGTAGTGGGGACTTTTTAAGTGTCAGGACGTAATTTTTATGACATCATCAAAAATCCGACCATGCGCACATACTGTATACACAAACTCTAGGCAGATAATTTAAACTAGCTCAACTAGCAGATGATATAACAATATTCTTAAATGATAAATATGAAGTAAGTAGAATAATAATAATTGTATTGATGAATTTTCAGCTGTATCAGGCCTAAGAACACCATATGATAGAGGATGAGTATGGGCTGGGCATAGAGACAAACAGGCAGGGAAAGAGAGAAAGAGAAGTTCTCTGCAGCATAGATCCCTTGTCAATGTGGCATGCACTGTAATCACACAGCTACTAAGTCACTCCATAACATTGAATCAACACTGAAATTAAACTTTTTCTTCTGACACTTGTTGTTATTATATATTTTCAAATCATGCTGAAAGAAGTAGGAGGATGGCATACCCCCATGTCTCCCCCCACTACACCCCTGCATATGACCAACTAATTGATTAATCACCTATTAATTATTGAAGATGTAGAGAACCTCTTTGGATGCTACTCTTAATAAAATGCTGTAATTTTTTCTTTCAGTCATTTTTTCTTGTTTTTTTAGGTGACTCCAAACCTGGCTGAAACTCTGTTCAGATACAGAACTGACATTGAGATCATATTCAACATTATAGACAAAGACCACTCAGGTAAAGAGGTCCAGTGTCACTTTGAAGCAGTTAGTAATTCAAAATGTATTCCTGAAAGTTCAGTATGTATATGTGTGTGTGNTGTGTGTGTGTGTGTGTGTGTGTGTGTGTGTGTGTGTGTGTGTGTGTGTGTATTTTCACATTCAGGTCTGATCTCCATTGAGGAGTTTCGTCATACCTGGCGTCTTTTCAGTGCTCACCTGGGGGTTGATATCAACGACACAGCAATCGATGACCTGGCCCGCAGCATTGACTTCAACAAAGATGGCAGTATAGATTTCACTGAGTTCCTGGAGGCCTTCAGAGTGGTACAAAAACTGGACAACAAGGATCAACAACTCAACGGGAAAACAGATGGAGAGAAGTATTCGTAAAGGGGCGAATCTGAGAATGAAACTATGGAAATCTTGCAGATGAGTAGACAAACTAATTAGGAAGGGAAGCAAAAAAGGAGAGCTAAGATTAGATAGCCTCTTTTTTTAAAGACAACCTTTACACGCCATTATAAAAGCAGTGATTAGTTGGATTCACATTGAATTACTGGTGCATTTTGTCTGCTGGTGTATTTTTTAGCTGCCAGTCCAAAGGAAAATATCTCAAATATTGGATGCATTTACTTGAACTTTTGTACAGACATTCACGACAGAATGAATCCTACCGACTTTGGTGATCACCTGACTTCATCACAATCCATCAGCAGGTTGACATTTTGATGAGTGAAATGTCTACGGAAATATCAATTATTATAATTATTTCTGGGCATAAAGGTATAACGAACATTCACCAAAAATATCATAGCATAAAACTTTACCAAGTAAAAATCCTACAAAAACTAAAATATAGAAGTCTGAAGCAGGTTCTTAGGTAAACATATTGTAACTAGTTCAATATATTACAGATGTGCCTCTCACAGCAGTGGAAGACTTGGGAATTGTTACCTGCGTTTCAATAAATTACAAGTATTGACAACTGAAGGCTTCAGCATTAGAGAAAAAAGAAACACACTCCAGCTAATATTAGTGTACAAGCCAGTGTGTGTAAACTGTTTACTAAAAAAAGGAGTAAAACAGCTTTTTAAAAAATGATCTTGTATGATCCTTAATTTGTGGCTTTTAGAGAGAGTGTGTTTATGTTTGTCTGTATGTGTGTGTGTGTGTGTGTGTGTGTGTGTGTGTGTGTGTGTGTGTGTGTTACGCTGGCATCCTACCCACTGTAATTACCAAACGGTGAAAGCACTTTAACAGAGTAAATAATGGGTTCAGTTTTTGCTAAAGGCTTCAATCAGTTGTGCACTACACACGCACACTCAAAACACATGCGCGCGCACACACATTTGCCAGAAGTTACTGAAGTGAAGTACAGAAAAGTGGGAGGTGTGGACATCATTTTTTAACAGATTGTTTTACTGCTGAGTTCGCACATTTTGCCGTTTTCTTTGTTGAGGATTGCTCCTTATGAGTTTATGATGTCCCTTCATAATAAAACATCAAACAAGTGCAATCTAAGCTATTCACTATGAATTAGAAAAGCAGGTAAAAACAACCACTCTTTTAGTGCGCCCTATCAATCTGTCAGACTGTTTTGGTATTCTGTGCATATGCACCTTCTTCCTTTCTCCCTCCCATCTGCCCACCCTGTAGTAAACCCAGACCACATATCCCTCCCCTCAAATTTCAACCTCTCATATATCTCCACTTTCGCTCTGCAAGTACTTTTCTTTTCCTCAAATCCCTTCCAAATCCTGGACACAAACTTCATGGGAGCTCAGATGAGGCCACTGGTGGCACTGGTCATGCAGCTATACACCAGGTACGGTACTCCCTTCAAGTTCATTCTCAAACAGAGATGTTTTCAGAGAGCAGGATGTATTCATTGTGTGACTATCTACAGCATGTGGAGCCAAGGGATGCACTGGTTTTAAACACCTGGAGAACGGGAGGACATTTTTCCGTTATGGTGGACTTTTGATAATCTTCAGTTGTCGTCCTGGCTACAAGCTCCATGGATACAAGACTAACACTTGTGTGTCAGGGCGCTGGTCCCGGGACCCTCCAGTCTGTGTCAGTGAGGAGACTTTGGTGAGGAGACTTTTGTACAATTTCACTGGGCTTTGGGGCATGATGATTTTTCAATTTTAGTGTCAACTTTTAACCATTATTCATGATTTTCACTTTCTCCATCAGGCTCTGGGTGCTACAGCCCAGGGCTGCTCACCCACGGGACAAGCACCATGAATGCAGAAGGCTCCTGGGTCATGTTCAGCTGTAATAATGGCTTTTGGCTCCATGGGCCCTCAGTGTTGTACTGCAAGGGCCACACCTGGAATAACACAAAGCCTGTATGCAAAGGTGAAACTCTTCAGCCAGACATTTAACTAAGAGCAGTTGTCCAAGTCCAAACACAATAAATCTCTGGTTAATTTGATTTTATTTTTTTGTAATTGAATTGAATTTTCCTCTTCATGCTTCCTTATGTTAAACAGCTGCCATCCAGCAGATATCAAGTATCATTAGCATTTGTTTGAACTTTTAAGCCTTTTCTGATCACTTGAGGAATGTAAGTCTCTTATTCTCTACGTTTTACTAAGTCTCTACATTTTTGTTAAAATATTGATTACAGCTGCTTGAAGGAGTCTGTTTTTAATATGCTCTGCAAATACTGCCTCCTCTAACTTTTCTGTCTTAGAGGCCGACATGATGAGCTCTGTGTCAGGTGTCCACATCCAAAAGACAAACATATACCTGAACCAACAATCACACAATGACACCCTCACTAATACCTCTTCCAAAGAAGTGAACCTCAAATTTGGTGGCATCTGCTTTACAAATTATTATACTGTGGTATGAGGTCATGTCTTGGAGTCTTTATATGTTCACTGATCTGTCTCTTTCTGATAACACATGTGAAAGTCTTGTAAATGATGAACTCTCATATTAATTTCCTTATATGATTGTTTCCTTATATGTAATGACCCTTGAACTTGGAGTTATCCTTACAACTGTTTATTTCCAGAGCTGACACCATGCTCTGTTAACAATGGAGGCTGTTCCCAGCTGTGCTCTCACTCCCAGCACTACAACCAGACCTCTAGTCAGTCTCAGACCAGGACTCAGCGCCACTGCAGACCTGGATTCACTCTGGTGGATGACGGGCGAACATGTCGAGGTGAGCCCCTCACCTGAGGTTTCCTCTCAGAACTGTCAGAGCTTTCACAAGGACTATAACAATCTTCCTGGATCTTCTGTGGATGCCCTGGGCTCTTCCTATTAACAGCATAGCATGCATTGAGGCATGTTACAGCACAACAGGGAATCTCCTTCATGTGTTTGATGTTTCACGACTCAGCAGACGAGCATGTGAGCTGTGAAATTTATGGCAGCATGATCGCTTTGTAGCACTTTATGAGGCTGACATTTACTAGGTTAAAAATATATTGTCTCAAGTTAGATGTGCCTGCTCACAGATAACTTATCATTTGTGAGAGCCATATGGTGTTCATATTATTTTTGGAAAAAAGTTGTAAGTGGGCACTAGCCGTGGTCTGTTTGATGTCTGCAGATATCATACATTGACTGATTATAGTTTAGTTTTAGCCTGAAAGTTTCACTGTAATGAAATCAGGCTTGTAAACATTCCTGTCTGACAGCCAAAAGAGGGGGAAAAGGCATTTACTTTTCCACATAGTCGTCATTATGTAGAAATGTCAGAAATTGGAAGGCTGTTGAAGCATGAATGAATAAAGAAGCCAGGTACATCAAGAAACTTGATATACCGTAAAAGAACCTGAAAAGAAAATTGGGGAAACCAGGGAAACAAGGGCCAAGCTGATACAAGCTAAGTTAGTCCTTTGTTTCCTGTCTGTGAAACATAAGAAACCATCTGTGTTATGATTTGCTCATTACGGACCAAAGCAGTGGGTGAACATGGGGATACATCAATGAGGTTTCAGATTCTAGCTTGATTCAGAGCGACCTTTCATCTCCTGCTCTGTTCTTTCATCTCAGTGTAGCCTGAAGTGCATATTTTTGTCTGATTTACTGCATGCAAGTGTGTATGTTAAATTATGTCTGTGTCCATCTGCCGTCCAAACCACTGCAATATACAAGATATGCAATTATATAATTCCACATATTAATGTAATATTTATTTTGCTCTCACTTTATATTGTTGTGGTTACTAT
The DNA here is from genome assembly GCA_024605115.1 of Rastrelliger brachysoma. Lineage (NCBI taxonomy): Eukaryota > Metazoa > Chordata > Actinopteri > Scombriformes > Scombridae > Rastrelliger > Rastrelliger brachysoma. The sequence continues at coordinate 13,406 of JANJYP010022019.1, read as the reverse complement.
TGCAGTAAGACAGAGTATGTGAATAAACTCGAAAAGGTAAATTGTCATATTCTTCTGAACTTCTCATTCAATCCAGATATAGATGAGTGTGCTGTTAATCAGGGGCTTGGGCCATGTATGGAGTAGTGCCAACAACTCATCAGGATCCTACCAGTGCTCTTGCACATATGGACACATCTTAGCTGGAGACGGACACAGCTGCATTACTGAGTGTCTACCCGGGTACAGGAAGCAACCAACAACACCACCTGAAAATTCAACATCAAATGCTCTTAGGGAGCAATGTGTAGATAGGAACAAAATGTAATTTAAGTGTTCTATTTAAAGTTTGTCCCCATATTTTCACAAAGAACTCATTCATATATTTTGCAGCTCCTTTTTAAAAGTCAGTGAATGCCTCATCATTTCCACACAGATATAAATGAGTGCCAGGAAAAAAAAGTGTGAGTGGCAGTGTGTCAACCTGCCAGGCCCTCACCGCAGCATCTGCCCCAGAGGATACACACTGCAAAGAGACAGTCGGCGTTGCAAGGGTAAGTGGGGGTGTGCATACAGTATGATGTGTGTACAGTTTGGCTTACATTTGCATTGTGAGTGTATGTCTGTATGATGCATCAAGGCAGAAACGCCATTCTCAATAATGAAAATTGAAAATTTTCAGATATTAATGAGTCAGAAGAACGGAGGGTGTTCCCGTGTGTGTGTGTGTGAATCAAAGAGGTGGGTATAAATGCGCCTGCCCAGCCTCACATCGCCTCTCGTCCTCCAGCTGGAAGAAATGTCTTCTGTGAACAACATCCAGGCTTGTTTCTGACACGGCTGTTTATAAGTGAAAGATTGCACTGTGAACAATTTGTCACACTACGTCAACAGATCTTAGAATTTGTCAGTTTTCCCTTTTAACTGTATTTTCCCGTTACATTATTTTTTAGTTGGCAATTAATTCATTTTAATTATTGTATTTATATTGTTTTTCACATTTGCCTGCTAATTGATGGACAAATTATAATCCCTGTTTACAGACCTTTTTTAATTAAAATTTCTGTCTTGATTTAATTTTATAAACTGTATAATAGACACTGTATGTATATTATTAATTCCTGTTGTCTTGAGCTCAATAATTCTACCTACATAAAATAGTTTTTTTTCCAGAGTGAAACTTCAAATAGTTTGATCCATTATTAAAAGAAACACACACAAACTCCAAAATGTACCACCTGCAATAAACATTTATATTATTTTGAGACTCTAAAATATATTAAAAAAACAATAAGAAATGTGTACGTTTTCACTTTCTACTCAGAATGTTTTAATTTAAGATGTCTGACACTTATGCCATTTTATCTACTTTTTTATTCTTTATTTACTTATTTTATATTGAAGTCAAATTTTGTTGTCGTATCTTCTTTATGAATTGGAATATCTTGTTTGTATATTCTTTTCTTATTCTATGTTCTGACTTATACAAAATAATTTTGATATATTTTTTAAAAGCATTCGTGCAGGGATGTCGTGAGCTGAGAGGGCTTCCACAATTGTATATTTTGTTTTTTGGGTGGATTTTTTGCCATTTTTTCTTCAAGTGACCATCAAAAGGCATCATCCAATATATGCTAATATATTGCTGCATCACAGAAAACTTAACAGAAGATTACTCTGATTCCCATGATTGTTAAAATGATTTTATTAAATTAAGTTATACAATGTGTTTTTAAGCATATTATTGTCATGGAAATAAAGGGCAACTGCATCCTCAAAGTCATAGAGCATGTCTTTAAGTGTTAATGGATGAGGTGCACAATGTTTTAGTAAAATAATTATTTTTCTTTTTACTTTTTAAATGCATAAAAATATCAGTTAAGGTTGGCAATAAAATATATGTTTCCTTCTGTTTTGCTATCAGAAACACTTAAAGCACTTGAATGAAAACTTATCTAAACTTTTTTCCTTCCTGTGTTCTCTGCATAAAATCACCACAGTGTGGTAAAATACTCTTCTCAGACATACAGAGACCTTTGTCCACTTACAATGAACCTTCAAGGTGCTTCACCACCATCTGCTGCCATTTCATTCTCTGCATATCAATTATGCATAATATGTTTATGTACACTGCATAAACTCTAGCATATACTGGTATATTAAAGCTCACTTCTACCCTGATGTACTGTAAATAAACTTATCTTCACTGTACACAAATTAATTAGACCATCATGTTGAGGTACATGCAAACTGTTGACTCGTTTGTCAGTAGTATAACTTTGAGGATTGTAACATTCAGACAAATGGAGGGCATGCCATATCTTGTATCAAACACACAAAACAAAAACACACAAAGACAAAAACAGTATCACCGGCCTCTTGGCATTCAAAGGAAACTACGATTCTTGTTCCCATACCAATTAATGTTCACACAAGACAACACGAAGGACATCTCAACATTCAACTATACAGAGCCTGAAAGATATCAGAGGTACATTTTTTGGTGAATTTGTATGCACACATTAGTCATTTGTTTAAATTATTAAGTTGTTTAAATTTCATTATTTTTCTTACATGTTTAAAGAAGTTAATCTAGTACAAAAAATTATTTAATTAATAACATTTTAAAGAACAACAAAAAAGACAAATTATTGATTTCATGGAAATGATTACTTATTTGTGAGGCCAAATTATTAGTTTCTGATTTATGCACAAAAATGTGCTACATATTTACTCTGATAACTGTCAGGCTATGTTGAATTATAACATATATCATACTCAATTATAAAGTCAGACAACTTGATATATTATTCTCACACCAAGAGCACACAGATGTGCTTACATCTTAGTAAATATAAATTTACATGAAATGGATGTTAGTAAATGCTGTGAACATACTTTTTTGAGCAGCATGTTTAAGTAATAAATAAGTTCACAGTCCAGGCTCACAAACAAAAAATAAAACCTTCGTATACCGAAGTGGTTTGCATTCAGCTGCCGAGGTGTAGATGCTAGACTACCAGAGCTACAGACTTCAATGGTAAATAACTGAGCACTGCACAACTTTGCTGCTTTTGGTCAGCTGAGCCTTCATTTATACAACGTGCCTTTTCAGTTGTTTAGTAGAAGTGGTCAATCCAAGTTTTCACTGCATCACACAGCTGGAACTTGGCAGGAAGTCCTGGACATAAGTGACCACGGCTTTAGATAAATAGGTCATGGTGCCATAGCTGCCACTGGGGGCGCTATCATAGAAGAAGTTGCAGATACCAGTAGCTGGGTCCTTCTCAAGGAAATAATCTCCAGCACTGTGGGATTTCTGAGAGGAGAGACAGAACAAAATAAACTTAGTGAACAAATACATACACATCCTATTAAACATCTCTCTCTCTTGGCAGTCGCAGTACCTGGTCAGTGAGGAAGAGGTCGTTGGCCAAATGTAGGATGCGGTCCACGTGGATGATGCCACCAATGCTGTCCACATCCACATCGGCTACCAAGCCCAGAACCATCACAGTCTCCACCAGCAGCTGCCGGTATTCTGGTTGAGGGACATGGTTCAGGACAGACTCCACCTGCACCGCAAACTTGATCTCTCCTTCTGTCATCTACACAGAAAGCAAAGAGCTCAAACAGCATCCACATGCATGCAGAGACTTAAATCTATTAAATCTACTAAATTAGCAACAATCCTAATTTTAAATACACATCAAAAACAGAGGCAGATACCTCTCTTGTGGTAGAGGAGGGCAACACATATCCATCAATGGACAGGCCATGGCATTTCTGCAGAATCTTCCAGACCTTCTGGTAGAAGCCCATTGGCACTCTGTTGATAGCTCCATCCAGTCGGCGCCTCCTCAGCCACTGGCCTTGTCTCTCCTCCCAGTTTAGCTGTCCGTCACCTGAACCAATGCCCACTGGTGACAAGATGCCACTGGGTGTGGAGGGGCTGCTGCATCGCTGTGTTGAGACAACAGGGAGATACTTTAAGAAGTACCATATTTATTTCATGGACCACTTCACTGATTCTCAACCTTATTTCAATGCACTGTCAGTAGTGTCTGTATTCTCACACCTCTGACAAAATCACCAAGTTTATAATTTAGAGCATTCTTCTAAGTTGCAGTGTGTATGTAGGCATGTCCTTCTATTTACAATAACTGTAAATAAAGTTGATATATTCAGTGTAGTGGTTGTCTCTATTTCTCACAGAGACAGCTAGTTTTGCCTCTAATTTATAGCTGCACAGTCCATGCAATTATTCAAGCCTACTAATATCATGCTTTATATCATATAAGACACATTAAAGGACAAGGCTGGTTATATTTCATCTTTTTGTATTATTATTTTTTTAAGATTATTTTGGCACTTTATTGTAAAGTTGGTAGACAGGAAATGGGAGAGAGAGGGGGGCAGACACGCGGAGAAAGGATACTCTGGCCAGGATTCGAACCAGGGTCTGCTGCTTAAGAGCACTGTTCCATATGGCATATGCTCTAACCACTGCACCATTGAGTGAGCCGCCATTGTTTTGTATTATTACTCTAAAATTCAAATTTCTCTACTCTTAAGATGTTGAAACCTGCAATTTATCCAACCTAAGTGTTTTCTGTGTAGTCACGGTCTGATATACGCTGATATAATTTACCTTTAAGGGCTTTAAAAATTCACACAAAAAACTATTTAAAAAAGGAAAGGTGTTCCCTCTTCAGGAAAGACTCAGCTATAGAGCAGAATAAAGTACATCTGCTAAGAAATATGAAGCTCAGTGCTACTGCAGTTTAATAGTTTGGATAAAGCCGTGGCTACACAGACAATACCTGTTAACTTAATATTTGTTGACTGTTATGTAAAGATAAAATAACACAGCCTTATTCTTAAAGTACAGTGAACATGGTCAACATGAAACATGAAATCTGAGTGACAAAAATGCTTTAAACACAACTTTGTTCTGCACATACATTCTAACTATAGCAACCTTCGAAAGGACAAACCAAGTTCATTAGAAGCTGATGATGTGAAATGATTTACCGTGGAGCGAGGAGAAGTGACATTGCTACTCATGGAAAAACCGCCACTGCAGATCTACATATGGATATGGATGAAAGATGACAGAGAATAGTTTGAGATGCCACATGGTCCTTATACTTCATTTATGATGACACTGGAGCCATTTAAAAGTATAATGTAACTCAACTAGTAAAAAAGAAAACAAATCACTTAAAAGAGCAATCATTCGACAAACAAACAATGGCACTCCATGCCAAAACGCTAATGCTAACTCTCTTGGCAGAGACAGCGGCAAAGCATCTCCTTCTACTGACATGAGGACAGTGAATGAGTGAGAGTCGTTCCAGCTATGGAGGGCACAAAAAATGTTAAGAGGCAACAAGTCGTTTATGAGCATGATTTATCAGGTGGGTTTGTTTATTAGACTGATGTTAGAAATGGCCACATGCTAGAAGTTGTCAAACCCAACCCACACTGAGAGGCCGCGAATCATCCAGCTGCAACCAGAAGCAAGAACACTGTTACTCTGAGTAGAGATAGATAGATAGATAGATAGATAGATAGATAGATAGATAGATAGATAGATAGATAGATAGATAGATAGATAGATAGATAGATAGATAGATAGATAGATAGATAGATAGATAGATAAGCAGTTGAAGCACATGCCACAACATATCACATTGTTCACATGTATTTCTCACCTGTTTGATCTCACTCTTGAGCTTGTGTATTCCTGTGCGTTCAGTCTTGGTGGCTCCGGTGTGGCCTAGTTCATGAATGGAAATTGCAGGACTGGTGGCTGTCGACTGGATGGGGCGCACTGACACACAAAAACATAACATTGTGGCACGTTGAAGTTTTTCAGCTGAACACATACAGCTAGTCGTACAGCTAGTCGTGCCTATCATACCAAGGCATAATTTTAAGTGGTAAATATATAAATATCATCAGAATTGTTGTGAATTGTGAATGTAATTGTGTAAGTATGACATAAAAATAAAGTCATTGATTAATTCTACAGTAAAACAGGAGTGAAACGTAATGACCCCACATTACTTATAATATTAATGGACTCTCTCTGCTGTCCGTCATTGTTTATAACAAATGATGTAAAGTTGTTGCCTTAACAAATAATCCTCATAATTAAAGGTGTCTCTGTGAACTCTTTGTGATATCAGAGAATATAAATTATCACCTAAGAGTGAACAAAGTACTTCATGGCCTGCAAATTTCAGTCTCTGAAATTTGATTTCATCATGAATCCATGTAGCCGATGATGTCAAATGAAAGGCAACAACAAGCCCGATGAATGAGCTACCACTGAGTCACAGCTGTGTTGATGTGTTTATAAAAAGACACAGAGAGCAGAGAAACAGACCAAAACTATAATGTAACAATGACACATTTGGATCCTTGATCAGGGCCACCTGACCTAAACTACAGGTGTAAACATGATCTTAGAGTGGCACACAAAAACACACACTCACATATATGCATAAATACAGGTAAAGACATCAAAAAAGGGAAAAACTCACTACTCCTCTCCACCCCAAACTCCTTGCCACTGAGGATGTGATGCAGCAGGTTCTTCATATCAAACGGACTCAGGCTCATCAAGCTCTCAGATGCCTCCTCCCCTACAAAGATGTCACACAGTTTTCCATTTTTACTGTGCAAGGAAATTTTTATGTGTGTAGCATACAAGTGCACATAAGCATGCTCAGTTTTCCTACCGGAGCAGTGCAGGCTGCGAGCAAGCTCAGTGGCCATCACTTGCATGATGAGTCCTATTCTGAGTCTGAGCATTTCTCCGAACAGAGCGGGTTGAGAGCGCATGTACATGGCTAGATACACCATGATTTCCTATATAACCAACACACACAAATGCAGTTCACAGTTGGAAGATTGGTGTCAAGACAACTCCTGTCGCAGTCCATATTGTTAAAGGTGTACCTGAGTGAGTACAGCTATACTGATGTCCTGACCACTGGCTTCATAGATGAGAGTGTTCAGCTCCTCAGGAGGAAGTGGACTGGAAAAGAAACAAAGAGGAGTAAGAGTTGTTTATTCACTGGTATTAAATTTTACCCAGACTAAAGATGAGCACAATTTCTCTGCAGCCAGTTTCTCTGCACAATTTCTCAACATCAGTTTTTGTGACTTACACTGCAATAACTCTTTCCCTGGGTTCAGGAGGAAGACCCACTGTTAGCTGCTTATGATGGGAAATAAGATCTGTGCAGGCCTGTGAAATTAAAACAAACAGGTGCAATGAAATTAAAATAATGTCATATTCCACTGATTTTCCCCTCAGCCATTTACTAAAGTTACTTGGTAGGCATGTCGCTCAGGGCCTAACCCTATTTTAAGTGTTGAAAAAAATGTGATGGTTGAGTTACAAGTGATTCATTTTTGTTAGTTGTTACAAGTCATTAGCTACTTTTGGAAATAGCTGGAATTGACTTTTATTTGACTTTGTGTAATGTTGTCTTTTCCTTTTTTCTTTCTTTGCAACCACTATCAGTTGTCAAAAATAATTCAACATTGAGTAAATCAGCAAACAGAAAAAGCTGAATATGCTTAGTGTCTACAAGCAAATAAAAAAAATCTTTAAGAAAACTTCCAAAAGAATTAAGATCATAATAATGAACATACCAGAGTCAATAAGAATGAGACTGAAAGACAAATACTGCATGTTGGATGATTGCATTTGCCTAAACAGCATACTCAGGCATCAACACTGAGTCATGAAAGGTGCTGTGTGTTTGTGTCTGGGCCACCCTTTACCATATTTGGATTGTCTGACTCCAAACAGCTGACGAAATTGTGGCAAACACTAAAACAAACTCAAAACACTGTGGGTGATGTCACAGACAAGCTTACTGAATAAAAGTCTGCAAAAGTGGGATGCTACTGTATTGATGTGGGTTTAAGAGTCAATATGCTTTACTCACTACCAAAACTAGTCAACTGTTTGAGTGGACTAGCTCGCTTTGATAAAGTTTTGTCATAATTATCATGAGAAATTGTGTTTTTAGAGGTAAAAATAATAATAAAATAAAGTGTCAACTGTGGAATGCAGAATAAAGTTACTTGTGAAGCATCACAATGCTGCCAGTGTTGATGTTCCCTCTATTTTGGCTCTGTAGCAGTCAACCAAATTTTGGATCAGGTCTAAGGTAAACAGGTCTATTTCTGATTAAACATCTAGTGTCAAGAGCCAAATGTACATTGCCGACAAAGGACTCTCAAGTAACAAAATTGTTTAGCCACGCTGTTGACTACTGATGAATTATTACTCAAACTCCTTACTGACCTCAGCCAGGACCTGCACTCTCTTGCGTAGTATTCCAGAGATGTGTCTGATGAGACCCCACTCCTTGCAGGCTCCAGCTTGTATATAAAGCTCTTCCAACAGGCAACACACACTGACCCCGCCCTGCCCAGGACCTGACAACTCCACCGTCCAATCAGCTCCTCTGTTCAGCAACAGACAGCACAGGACAGATAATTATAAAATATTATGTGACTCGCATGTGCCAATGCTGCCATTAAGTTGTATACATATGGTTGCCTCTGTGTTCGTACTTCATTACGTAAAGGATGTGGAGGATGTCAGCCTGGTCCTGCAGAGTTGGACACTCTTTCAGCTGCCTCACCAATGTCACAAAATCTGTATTTCCATGGGAGTCTCGAGGCAAGTGCAGTTCAGCAACACTGTGGGGCTTGTGGGAGGAAAACAATGTAAGACAAACGCACTACAGAGTGAGAGTGAATTCAAAAAAGAAACAAAGTTACTGTACCTTGTGCTGCTTTGTGTGTGAGGTCTGCTGAGGATGAGGAACTTCAAGTAGGTTAAGAGATTTGCGATGTTTGCTCATGGCTGGAGTCACAGGTAGACACATTGAAGACTCTAAAACACACACAAATTAAAACAATGTATTACTAAAATTATAGGGGTAATTTTGAGTTGTTGTTAATTAATTTTCTAATTGTTGCTTTCAGGTGTGGTTAAACTCACAACTGAAAGGAATGAAAGCAAAAAACTTCACATATGATGAAAAAAGTAGCTGCAATGCATTGTGAAAAACTGGTATGTCTATTTTTATGATGACTTCTAGATAAAGGTTCTACTTCAATCTAGTATTAAACTTACACAACTAGTGGGTTTCATCAGAGGATTTCCTGAGAATGTTACAGCACTGTGAAGTGCGCAATATTTGTTTTATTTCTAACAACAAAAAAGTTCTGTGCTAATTTACAGCTGTCTGTATGTCTTAGCTACAGCATCATACAGCAGTTGAAATGATAAGTGAGAACTGAATAGGCTGTGCACATTAATGTATGTGGGACAGCAGTGGTAACTTCATAAACACTGGCTCAATCTGACCCTAACCCTCTGGAATTAAGTAATGATGCCTTTAAATTCATGTGAGGACGCATTTAACCTACGTCAGCAACATGCCCCCCTCATATCAGCCAGACTTCATTCAATGTCCAGAAATAATATTAGGTGTTGGTATTGTCATGTCCATGTAAAAAATACTCGGGTTTTGTGTTCACACATGAAGCCTATGTTAACTTACGATCTACAGTAAGGGTTGGGTATCAAATCTCCAAACTTTTTCTGTATTAGAAACTGATACTGAAAAGTGTGATCAAAATTCTGCATATTGTTTACTTATTCTTAGATCCTGATTTTTCCATCTGGCAATTTTATTTGGGAAAAATTCCTCTCAGGTATTGTATCAGCACTATCATCAAACATTTTCAAATACCAATACCCACATATTACCTAAGCAGACTGATTGGTTTTCTAATAACTCACTGGGCATGTTGAGACCCTGAACCTGGGCCATCAGAGACAGGATGTCTCTGGTGGTGTGTTCAGCACTGAAGACATGTTGCTGCCCTCTCTGGATGGGAGGAAGATGGCACTTAGTGGTGATGGTGCTGTGGTGGAGTTGTGTGAGGTATTGGTCCAACATGTCCTTTGAGCCCCCTGCAATTAAATATATAACATTTCATCAGGCTTAGGGTGTGACAGAATACATATATCCACATTATGTAATTAGTATACAAGAAGACGTAATCAGATTGTAGGTACAATTAGTAAAAATGGAGATTATTTAGCAGGTTTAAAACACATTTTACAATAAAGATAGATATAATGTAAAAGTCCCAAGTGGGTCACTGGTCACCAAACACATTCAGTACTGAATGAGTTAGATAAAATTCTGAGAAAGGCCTTATTACACACCCAGGAGGTTTCATCAGAGGATTTTCCAAGAATGTTACAGCACCATAAATTGTGAAGTATTTGTTTTATTTCTACTCACAAACATTTTCTGCATTAATTTACAGCTGGCTGTACTGTATGTCATAACTACAGCATCATACAGCAGCAGAAATAATAAGTGAGTCTCCAAACTGAGCAGACTGTGCACATTTATAATAAAGCATAACTTACTGACTACATCTTTTAACAGGTAATTAGTAACAGCACGGAAATACATTTTTAAAGTAACCCTCCAAACCAAACACACAAAGTACCTGAAGGTCCATATTCTTCATCATCCTCCTCATCCTCATCCTCATCCTCAAGTAAGTTATCATCATTCTCTTTATCCAGGAAGGAGAGGCTAGTGTGGAAGGAAGTGGTCTGGAAGCTGGAGAGGTCTGACATCTGCACCCTGAAGGAACATAAAATACACTAAATATCCACATCTGCACCTGAAAGAGATGTCTGTCATCCTCAACATTTCAGTACAATAATAGTTTGATTGTTGTGTTACAGATAAAAACAAACCTTGCTCCAGCAAAATAGCCATCCTGTAGTTTCCTGAGTGTTGCTAGGATACATGGATCGATTGCGTCTCCATCTTCAACTGGACATTAACACAATTACTCTTAATTACAGCAACAGAATTTGACAAAATAATAATATGGATACATTCATATCAGAGACTACACCAGAATAAATTACATATTTCAGTAATGTAACTTTTGAAGGCTCATTCAATATTGCACCTTTAGAACACCTAAATCATACACCAATGCTGCTTAAAATGACATTTTAAATAGTTTCCCAAATTCATTATACGGTACATAGTGAACCTATGCAGTTTCTGAGTATGTAGGGTAGGTTCACTCAAATTTGTGAGTGTTGTGTAGATTGACAGTACAGTTCCACAATGCAATGCACAAAGGAGATGGAGGAGTTGTTCAGATTGAAAAAACTATAATTAAACCACATTGTGGTAAAACTTCTCTACAAAGGTCACAGAAAAAAGCAACTTATTTTGGAAATTAATTTTGCTTTCTCTCTGTTACATTTTATCAGCACAGTTCTTTTAAAATTGTTATTTGAGTCAAACAGTGAGACTTTTGTATCATTTCCTGTTTGTGTGCTAACTTCTTTAATACATATTGATAGACAGAGTAATGCATAATAATATAGACTACAGTTAGTATGTACTGTGGATATGAGACAGAATCAAATTTGAATGAGCTGTAGGTCAGGAGCTTATTACCCAGCATGCTGTTGGTGATGGGGAATGTGAGTGTAGGCCGTCCTGTCATCCTCCAGCAAGAGGAGAGATAGGCAAGCTCTGTGCGTAACATCTCCACAATCATCTGGTTGTCCAGTGCCAAGTAGAAATGGTGCTGGTCCAGAAACTGCACAGAGAGTAAAGAGAAAAGGGAAGAAAGAAAGAGAAAAGAAAAAAAAACACAGAAACCAAAGTATTAATCACTACCAGTTCTGTCTGTTAAGCTTCACCACAATGATTGTGAACATCACAGTTCAGAGTCACGTAACTGAATGAATGAGCCATAAACTAGTTTCACCTGAGGAGTGAATATGTAAGTCCGATTTCTAATCTCATAGAACTTGGATGTTCCCAAAACTCCAATGTGTCTGTAAGGCCTCCCGCTCAAGTTTAATTTCTTGCAGTTTCCTGTGGCAAAGACACAGAAGATATGACTCTTTACTACACACACACACACACACACACACACACACACACACACACACACACACACACACACACACACACACACACACACACACATACACACACACAGACTGAGGAAAGGTGCTTGTTTACCCAGTCTGACATAGACATGACTCAGGATGCGAGCAGGCATGACCCTGATAGGCAGAACTTCTGAAATCAATTTGACGTCAATCCCATGTTCACGCAACAACTCCTGGATCTCCTCTGACTCTGCTAGAACACAAACTGTCACAAAAAAAGAAGAAAAGAAAGACATTACATGCTTATATTATGGATGATAGTCAGTCAATAATAAGCATTAAAATGACCATTTTACAAGATCAGTTTGTTAATTTAAGTAAAATCAAGCTGAACAGTCTTTGACATGACTAGAGCCAGACTTTACATGCTCCACTATTAGTAAGAATATAAGAAAATGTTCTCTCCATTTTTTATTCATTCAACATTTTTGTTTTGTAGGCTGAAATGAGCACTACATTTGTCTGAGATGGAGGACTATTGATCTCTTCTCTACTTCCTGTAACTAGATTTTCCCTTTCTAGGATCTAAACTATTAATAATTCAAATTGATGTGATGTTTCCCCTAAGACTAACCTTGCACCACAACGTCTGGCTTGAAATGTGTAGAGAATCTTCTGTTAAGCGGATCTATCTCTCCTGGTGCCAAAAAGCCCTTTTGAAAAAAGAAAAAAAGACAAATACAGAGAGAGAAAATTATCACAAATAGAAGCCATGCCAATGGATTTATTATAAGTGTATTTACAAAAAAAGAGATGCTCTCATTTTTTTATGGTAGGAACATATAGCAGTAAAACACAATACTAAATCTGTATTTCCTGATCTGTGATACTATCTATTGCAGTGATATTCATACTGTAGTAATACTAGTGTTACTAGCTAACATCACAGGTGATGTGATCAGATACCTCAGCCAGAAGACAGCTTAAGATGTAAAGTGACTGCCCCCACANTAGGAACATATAGCAGTAAAACACAATACTAAATCTGTATTTTTTCANCCTCAGCCAGAAGACAGCTTAAGATGTAAAGTGACTGCCCCCACATATGTGGAAGCTGCCCCATGGCCACTCTGTCCACCGAGTGGGGGTTGCTGTACTCCTCCTCCACCTGCAAGATGAGTAACATGCTCTCATTCTCATGTGGTTGCCATATAAATAACGTTACTTTAAGTACAGCAGCTCAGACACAATATAAATACATATTTTTAGTCTGATGTTCCCTGACACTACCTTTGTCCTTTAAAAAGCATACCACCAGTAGTAACATCTGCATGTAGTATTTTACATAACATCAGAGAGCTCGCCCTGCCATTACCATGAGATTTTACTCATATAAATACTGTATTAATGATATGTTCTGAATGATTCTTGA
>JANJYP010021984.1:0-21878 GCA_024605115.1 Rastrelliger brachysoma | reverse complement strand
TACCTGCAGCCATGTACTGTCTAGATGTGTCTGACAGTCTTTTGCTTTCTCTAAAAGAAATAAGAATCTCTTAATCTCTCACTGAACTAACCTTCATCACACAGGCTTTTTTATCTAGTGTCTGATTCTCACAGCTGGAGCACACCTATGGACATTTTTAGGGAGATTAATGATGTAAAGGAGTACATTTCCATGTCTAAGTTTTTCCCTCAAAGTCAATATACTGAGCAACTTTGGTGGAAAAGGCAAACTTGAACTTGGCTGTAAATGGTATTATACATAGTATGGTACTCTATGTATTTGGGCAGAATCATATCTAGTGTTATGACATGTGAGGGACAGAGCAGGCAGAGCTTTTAAAAAGCTGCACCCTCCTCCAAGAACACTAATGAACGCTGTAGAGGATGCCTCAGACCTCCCAGATCCATCAGAGAAACTAATTACAAGATCCAATTAAAGAGAGAGAGGGAGAAGAAGGGGAAGAGAGAAAGAGGGACAGAGAGAGGCGATGGGGTGAGGGTAGTCGCGCGCGCGTGTGTGTGTGTGTGTGTGTGTGTGTGTGTGTGTGTATGTGTGTATGGGGGAGGTCTCCTTTACCACTGACCTAGCCAAGCCATCAGCTCAGTCAAGACAGTAATTATAGCTTATTTATTATTCATCCTTGAGCTAAATAAGAGCGTGACATTTCAATAACAATAATAAGGGCAGAAAAAAGGCAGCACAAACTACAGACTTACTAATTGCAGTGCTCAGAGATTAAACGACTGGAAAAATGTTGTTATTTACTTATTCATAACATCTCGACCAGCCACAAGAGCATAGCAATGCACATAGCAAATGAGTCTAAGGGGCTCTCTCATAAGATCTCCCTGGTGGGCATAATCCTCAACAAAGCCAGGATGCCATTCTTTCCTTAACAAGTGTTTTTGGAAGTCTGTAGCACCGGGCAGGGACTTAATGATTTTCTCCCTATTTTTATTGTGACGATGTCTTATTAAAATGAGCTTCACACACTGATGCGAAGTCTGAAATTTTCAATATTTTAAGTCTTTGGAGTTTAGTTATCAATACTCAATCAAATAGTTTAATATTATATTTAATTAATGTTATGGTGATTCTCAGTTTATCCAGCCTGAATAAGGCCAATGTTCCCTATCCTCTTATTCTCCTTTTCTTTCCATGCAAGCATCTTCCCACCTCTCATTCCCCTAAGCTGAACTCTGAGGCACCTCATTAAGACTGCCAGCTCTTGGCCTCATTGGCTGTGGCAGAGGTGAAGAATATCACATAATCATAAAGTGGAGATGGCATTACACTCATCACAAATTATAGATGACTTTTACTGTGTAGTGGCAGGACTGGCAGACTGCTGCTTTACTTAAGTGACTGTTAAAGTCTATCTTTCGAAACAGTCACCAGCCCTAGAAGTGGAAGTAACATTTATTGAGATTGTTTGTATTGAAATTGTGCAGTTGTGTATTACCCAACACAAAACATTTTCTTTTTGTCTAGGAACTATCCTGTTATTGTCTTACCTTACAGAAGCTTAGCCAGATCAGACAACAGATATTACATTACCACTGAGAAATGTTAATACATTTCTTAGTGGTAAACTTATATGAGTAAGGCACCTCCTGATCATTATATATAGATGTTGGTATATTGAAAAAAGTCTAGTGAGGATTGGTCAGGCTTAAACCAGTGAAAATCCTTGATCCTTACAACCCTTGACAATTGTAACTGATTGGTTGTTGAATGTCTATATCTACCATTGTATTTAATCAAACAGAGAAGACTTTGTTGTCTTCTGTCATTTACCTGCCAGACACTAAGAATAACTGCTTTTGATCATGCAAGTCTAATGTTAGGCCTCATGACTTCCATTATAGCACTGAGCTGAAACCAAAAAAAAAGAAAAAAATAATGACTAACCGCAATTGTGATTTGCCTTTGATTTTATTCATTTGCATTCATCTGTTCTTCCAAGCCACTCAACTTCTTTCCACCACTGACAGAGTAATGTATCTTACTGGTGTTATTACATAACACGAAAAAGATCAGGTCTTATCTGACTGAATATGCTACTCAGCTCCTTATAGACCCACCTCTTCCGAGTGTACCTTTCTCCATCAATCTCTCATTGCACAATTGTTAATCTCTATACAGTCATGTTACTTCATGCACCTGCAACCTTGTGCCACTTATGCCAGGTGGAACAGTGTTGTGACACTTATTCTTAGAGGCTTCCGCTTGGTCTTGAATTGTTTATATCATATCATATTTGTATACAGTGCTTTGGACAAGAGTGTCTGTCAAATGACTACACATTAATGTGTAGCAGTCAAATGCAATATAAGCTTCATCATGTGCCCTATTCCAATGAGACAACAATACACTGTTCTGTACCTTGCTTCCTTTTCATCTTAATAACTTTGTCCTTGAATCTCGAAGAGGCCTTGTTAATATACTTCTATTAGGTGAATCAAGCAGCTACAGACTGCAGACAGTGTAATTGCATAGTCAATATTTGGAAATATGGTAAAGCAATGTTAAGAGACATCTATAGCTTTGTCAATGGTAGCTTTTCTTCCTTGGAATGTTTCATCTCATGAGATATAAGGGCATGTATGGTGAGTTCCTTCTATTTTAGAGTGCAGTTCTACACATTTGAACATGCACACTGAAACCATGACCTTGTAGAATTGAAAGAAGGGAACAACAGTGACCCATAATCAATGGATGGAGCTCCTTCTTTAACCTCTTCTCCTTATTTTCTTTCTTTCACTCCTCTAATTGTAACCATCCAGACCCTTCATACACTTCCTGTTTCTGACTGGCACAGGAAGAGGAGAGGTATACCACTTCTCAGTTGATCTCAGCTGATATGGGACATATCTTCAGACAGCACCATTGATTCAATTAATTGATTAATTTGAGGTTTTACCATGCACTTGAATGCTTGCAGTTTTTTGTAGGGGAGGGTTGGCTGAGTTTATACACACACTCACGGAATTTGGCTTGGTTGGATCAGGGAAGGGAAACTGTTGGAAACTAACTTGTGTAAGATTTGCAAATAATTATATGAAATAATTATATTTTCCTTTACTGGAGCAGACTATTAAACAAAAAGATCCCATGAATCATGATGAATATATGCTTCCACCCTAGGACCCATCCCTCTTTACAGTACCTTTTTCTTATGCAAATGGACTATTCACATGATTGCACACACTCAGCCATACTTGCAGGATCACACCCCATACACAGACCTTGCTCTCTCAGCATACAAACATATACACTGACCAGATCACGGCCCCGAGGGGCTGTGGGGCAGTGCTTGAGTGATGTCTCCCTAGGGGGCTGATATTTTATAGTTTGTGTCCATCAGTGCCGTAGCCCAGGGCACCAGGGTTGACAGTAAGTGCTCTCAACACTGGTGACACTGATTCATCTGAGCTATGGCACAGATGTCACACCTAGAGACTGGGTGTGCTCATGTTTGTTGTTCAACTTACCATATCCATATATTTTGTGTATATATTCATGTTACTGGACACCAAACTTTTTTTCTTTACTGGTGGTTGGTGGGTATAGGGTGATGGGTGTTTTTCGACAACACATGGCTGTACTATGATATGGTCTTCTAATATAGACTAGACTAGGCTTGACTAGAGAGACTGGCTTAAGAAAAGGACTCCAATATAACATGGCATTTCAATTTCTCATTCCCCCTCATGGCTGTGCTGTGCACTGCTGCACCTCTTCTACATATATATAGGAAGGACGCCTCTGAACCCAAGCTTTCTGGATGTGCATACTAAGCAATCAATCTGTCACCTCTTCCTGACAATCCTATTTTTTTTCATATAGGGGCCATGCTCATATTTGCTTGTCAGCAGAAGGTAATTTGCTGTATTGTGATGCAGTCCTAAAACTTGGTGACGAGGTGTCTGATAAGTCGCTACCTTCCCTCTGTCTCCCTCACTCCCTCTCAGCTACCCATGCATCACCCACAATATGGAAAAACCGAAGGAAACACCCCAACCCCCATCCTATCTACACCCAACTGCACCCCACAGCCCTTCTTTCCACACCAAGCCCAACATAGTTGTATCTGAGGCGGGCTGCTAAATTAGATAAGCGGGGCTGTGGCGCAGCGCCCCTGATTAATAAAAGATGCAGTGCTCCCCGGGGATGGCCCCTCTGAGGGCCGAGCAGAATCTACCCACAGACAATGGAGTTTGTTCTCGCACAATGAACAGGAAATGGAGAGAATGAACCAATCATGGAAATATAACATTTAAAGCAGTACTATCCTGTGACCCTATATAACAGTATGCATGTATCATAATAGACAATAACTAATGTTGAAAGTGAAAAAAGAACAAAAATATTAATATATTAATTTATTTGGGAAGCATATCCTCTGAATGACATATGTTGGATAGAACTGCAGATTTCCTTCTATTTAGGAAAGCATTTGCAAGTCCTTTAGCAGAACTACTGCAAATTCATGGTCAGTTTTTGACTATGTGTTGTGAACTTATAATATTGCTCTGACTGTTCAAATAAAGTGCGAAAAGCTGATTCTCATGTTCACAATTAGAGCAATTTGTTATTGGAAGTGATTTTTTTGAGGAGGAGGACAGCAGAAGGCCACTTAAATAATGTTAATATGTTTTAAATATCTTTGTTTCCAAATGTTTATTTCCTATAAAAGATGTTCATCAAGTCAATGAGATATGTATGTCTCAGCATAACAGTCTGCAATGATTCTTATATGCACTTGAAATATATATATTTTTTATTTTGAAAATTTGTATACACTTCTAATTATTTACTTGTTAGGTTTACAAGTCAAGAGAAAGTTAGAAGATTTTCTTTATTGCCAGACTGTCTAGATTCATAAGAACTCCAAACATGATTGCCACAGCATGTAAAGTGTAGGATGAGGTGATTATTAGCAAAGCTTATGTTTAAAGTAATTAAACTTTTACATATTTAATATTAATATTTAACTAGTAGGTAAACTATTTTATTGCAACAGAATGGCATTAACAGACTAAATGTAATCTAATGTAATCTTATAATAAAAATTAGCAGTAGCATACCACTACTATATTTGTTCCACAAGTAGATACCTCCAATTGACCAGCAGTTGCATTTTTCACCATTCTTGGTGCAAAATGCTTCCTTTTTGTCTTCCTGCTCTTTGTGTCATTGAACAAAAACAACTATCCCCAAAACAAAGACAAGTCCTCAAGCTAACCTGCTATATCAAATATTTTTAATGAAACCAGCTTTAAAGTTGTTTGTAAGAGGATTATCCACTTTCAACACATGAACAACACATCTATAGATATTCATAAATATGTGAAGGAACATTCTGAGGATCAGTGCTACACAGTTTACAGTTTAGGCCTACTCTTTAATGTCCAGATTTTCCTAAGAAATGCAAGCAAATAAAAGATCCTCATTTCTTGCAGAAATGGCACACTAAAATGTTGTGATGGTAGGTCTGCCAAAATTACACAAGGGAAATAGTTCAACTACTGAAAGGCTGTTTTTTACAGTGTTGGACTGAATATTTTGCCTGTACTTTTCAATGGTTTTTCAGAACAAATGCTCATTTGAAATGCATGCATTTGAAATACAGTTAATAGAAATAATCTCATCTGTGGTAGAGCTACAAATTAAAATACAACTGTAATGAGACTTATGGCTGCACACATTGTTTTGAAAAATAGTCATTGTAATTTGTTGTAAATGTCTGTACTTCTTGCGTTTAAAGTAGGTTTCTTAGGTTAAATGATTAAATGATTTAATCAACTAAGAAGTGTCTCAAATATGTCATATGTCATTTATTTCTATATTTATTTCAATTTTTTTAATTATTTAGGCATGATTGTACATGTACTGAATGTCTATTTCAGTGGAACATTGGAAAAAAAGACTAAGAGATGCTCAGCTAGTTTTCACACCCACAACATCATGCTGTCATGTCGTGCATCAGTTCCATTCACATTTGTCACCTAATGGCTTTGTTACCAGGAGGATATTATCCTTCTCACTACTTGTGTTTGTAAGACAGCCCGCAGTGACCCAGTTGCCTATGGAGACCACTGAAATCAAGGCAGTATAATCATCTATGTTTTTTGTGCTATAAATTGTACATGAAAGTTGTTCCTTTCAATATTCACATAATAATATAGAAACATTCATTGAAATCTTCTTGCCCAACACTAGGAGACAGGTTTACTAGGCAAATGTAGAGTAACATGAATCCTTTTACATACATCCTCATATATATGTGTGCATGTGCATTCATGCAGCCACATGGCTTTAGCAGAAATGGGTGAGTGGAATTGTCCCATGGGTCATGAACACCATAGCATTTATCTTTAAATAACCTCTATGCATTGTTGCTATTGAACAAAAGCAAGACACTTCTAATTTTCTGCAAAATAATGGTAATCATATTGAGATGAAAAAGGTCAAGGGTTGGCTTCTGAGATTCTGATTGGTTCTGAGCATCATGCTAAAATGGAAAGTGATATTTCATTTATAGCACCACCCCTCCAGACTGTGTAGCAATTTTAGGCGATAGTTCCATGAGCAGGCCTGGTTCTGCAATGATTAGAGTGCATCTAATGGTCAAATACTAAACACAAAAATAGCTGCTCTGATATATCGCATCAGCGTTTTCTTTTTTTTTCCAGCTTTTCATTTTTTTTATGATCAAAGCCACATGTTGTATAGTTTTCCACACATGCTGTTTTTAATATTTAGTGATTCAAATTTCCTGCAACCCCCTCTAACCAGCAAAGATTGATGGGTTTTCTTTATGCATATGTATAAGATGTGCATATGCAGCTGAACCTGCCTTTGACCTTCATCTGCTTAGATATTCAGCTGCTATTGTAACACTCAGCACTGTTATATTTTTAAAAAGAAGTTACAAGATATTATGAACTGATCCACCTCAACTCACAAACCTCCCTATGACAGTATTTAAAAAGTGCTGTAGTTCTTTATTCTGAAAGGGCAATGTTTGTTTGTTTCTTTTTTTTCTTTTATCAATGTTCTTTTGAAGTCTAGTGTTCCTCAATGACCGTACTACTTAATACATACTTTGACCACGAAAAATCACCTCTGGTTTGAAAAACAAATTTATTACATCGCATCACATTGATTACATGTAGAAATAATGTAAATTCCAAAAAGCATTGTGACCAACAACACAAGTACATTTGTCTTTTTTGGCTTGTTTTGCTTTTTCTGCTTTTATATAATCTGCTTGACCTGATTTCTTGTGTTATTTTTCTTTTCTTTTTTTATTCCACCTTGAGGGTAAAATGCATCACATATTATGCAGTGACCCAAACTGCATTTTCCAAAGAGCAGTCCAGCTAGTGGGAGTGGCCTCAGCTTGCTGTAGAAGCTGCCCTTTAAGGTCATTACAATGGTCATGTGATAGGCTAGTAGAGCCCCCTGGGCCATATGACAAACCAAGCTGCCAGGCTGAGGTGTGTGTCAGGGGTGTTTTTCCACAAAGCATTCTATAAAAGTGTAACTGGGCTGTATTTGCCCTTTCGTCTTGCTGTGCATTCAGCCAACAGGCCCCTGAAGATCTCTTAAAAAGTGCTGATCCACAGAGCTGGGGTAGTGCTCTTGTAATCCTTCTCGCTCTGCACCGCCTTCCCCCATAGTCCCACCCTCTGTATCTCCAGCTTCCTCTCTCACATTCCCTCACTGTCTCCTGCTGATGCTCTGCTTCAATGTGAGCGACAAGGTGATGGGATGAAGAGGCTTGTTTGGGCCCCAAGCTAATTACCACACATTAGAGCATGACTAAATAAATCTTAAGTGCCGCTAATTGCTTGGCAGTGAAAACAATAACAGGGTACTTGCCCAGAGGCTCTAGGGTAGTGAGGGGCTGAGACACTGGGGATCAGGGACCCTGGCACAGGGCCAACAGAAGACACCAGCACCATCATTCAACTTCCTCACCCGTCTGCCTTCATGTTAAAGTCACACACCACTTGACACTGTCATTACATATGCCATATGCCCTACACCAGCAACATCCACCACCCAGCCTCTAACACACTGCCTACAGACCTCACCCACAAAGAATAAGTCATACATGACTGTTCCAGACAAGCTCAGTCTGTCTGTATAGCCATCATACATCACTGCATTAATAGAGATGAATTAGTAATGGCACAATTAGTTGGGGATGTTCTGATGTTTACTCGTACAATAATGGGTTTCTCCACTGTACAACACCCCTTTGGCCTGTACTGGAGTACCACCAGACCTCAGACCTTTACATTTGAGGACTGGAAAGGATTGAAGAAGGAGGAGAGGAGGAGGAGGAGGACTTTAGTAGATATGTAGGAAATAAATAAGTGAAAAGAGCCAGAATGTTTTCTCTCAAACTCTTAATGAGATACTGCAGTATCTAAAATATGACATCCTATACCCTGTTGTTAATTTAAACCAGATCATTTTTAATTAGGGATCCAATGTTCCTCTCTTTATGTATTTATGTCATGTGTATTTGTTTCTTTCTTAGGTTGAATTCCTGTTGTTCGAACAGCCTACATTGCCTACCACATCTCCAAAAGGTATGTTGTACACACACGCATCCCAGCTTTCACAAATTTGTACTTTTGAGACATCATTTGTAAAAATGTATGTTTCCAATTCTTCAATTAAGATTTTTAGAATGTTGAATTCTATTCGCCACAGATTCTGCTTAATGCACACAATGTGAAACTTATATTTTGTTACAGCAATTACAAAAAATGCATTACCTGATATATTTTTAAAAATCAATTAAATAAAAAAGTTTTTGATTTAAAAACTATATATAGTTTGCCTTTCTTCTCAGTTTTCATTTAGCTTGCTACAGTGCCAGCTGATAATACAATACAGCAATAATACAGATCCAACTGAATCTATCTATGAATGTGCTCATTTGTCCAGGTCATCATTATCTCTAGCCCAGACTAGTCAGATTAGTACAAACTGATGAAGGCCCTTGGATAAAAGGTGAAACAGGTTTGTTCGTTTACCTGATCCAGATTTCCTCCAGCTGCACCCTGGCCTTTCCTCTGAAAGCTAGCGATCACTCTCAAACAACTTTAGGCATAGCCCTAGCCTTATTCTTCTGCAGTTTCTCCTCTAGTCTCCCTCTGTTCTCTGTCCTGGCTTTCCTTTACGGTGTACAAAACTGCTATCATGTTGTTTTATATGCAACGCAAACATAAACAATGGAGAAAATCAAGTCGGTGGTGGACTTGCTGCTTGGTCTGTCTTTTTAGCCTTTTTCTCCTAAATCAGTAGCTTCTAATTAGCACTGTCACTCTCTTGTAGTGTTTCACTACTTTCCCAGGGGACTCATGTGCTTTTGTTAGCTTTTCTGTGAACACATATGGCCTAATTGGTTGATTAGTAGAGGTTGACTGGCCTGTTAATTGAATAGTAATTTGGATTTGATGTGTCTAATGAAGATCCTAATTTATTGTTTGGCATTCATCCAAGGGTTTGTTTTTGAAAGTGGAAATCAAACAGAATGGATGAAAGGGAACAAGAAAATGATTCAGTGTCACAGTACAGCTTTGATAGCACATAAATGAAATCTTTGTGTACAGTGATAACATTTAAGAATGTTCACCTCAGAAATTACTGAAATTCGGCTGATGGAGATAATAGCACGGCAACAGTATTAGTAAAAAAATACACTGAAAGATCAATATTAATATATATGCAGTATTTTTGGTTATTTGTCCAAATTGTCATAAGTCAAACAGAGAATAAGCCATCCTTTAAATGAAAACCTTTATACATTGCCTGCAGACTATATCTTATATCTTTTTCCCCTACANAATAATAATAATAATAATAATAATAATAATAATAATAATAATAATAATAATAATAATAATAATAATAATAATAATAATAATGATAAATATGTAATATATTGCCCACATATGCTGACAAAAGAATACATGAAACAATCCATTGCAAATATTTCAAACAATAAGTAATTTAACTACTTTGTATTCAGTAATTAAATGTCAATATATAATATGCTCATTTTAAGATGTCAGTGTAATAGCAGACATAGAAGACTCTTGCTGAAAAGATTGGCAGCCATTTCAAACAAAAATTGGTAGTGATAGATCACAGTGTAATATAAAGGCAAAGACATTTTTTGGTAGGTCACAAATCCTTTCAAAACTGAATCAGTTTTGTTTCCAACTACCTTACTATAAATGTTAACATATTAAGAGATAAAAGACAGGTCAGTCTACTTAGATGCTTCTGCTGATTTGCACAGTATGTTTCCTTGCTTCAGTGGAAATGTATACTTGCTGTTGCTGCATCAAATAAATTATCCATCCATTGTCTATAGTTAACAACTTTGATGCAAGCAGTTTTGTACTGTGTTGTTTATTTTCTCTTAAAAATCCGGTTGAGTCTCCCTGGTTACCATTGCATCTACTGTAACTGAGATGGATTTATAGTACAAATTTAGCTTAACTGCAGGACAATATATAAACCTGATTCAAAACCCACTCCTAATACTATATTTTATGTCTTATCATGTTTTGAATATGTATAATATACTCACACTGAGTGTGAAAAGCATAAAGAGTTTGCATAGAGTATAGATATTACATTTGCTTGTTTTATTTCAAAAACACCATTGGTAGACAGTGGTGCAATAGCTCAACGAACATTTAACAGAACAATCTTTATTTTTACTTTTTTCTTTTTTGATTAAATTGACCTCTGTTAGCGACTGTCTTGTATTACTTCTAGCTGGTCTACAAATTGCCAAAATAGTATAGTGTGGAATATACATTTATATTGTATAGGTTTACAGTGTGGAACAGGGAAATAGTCATGGATAAGTACCGCCACAATTATATTTAGGTACTTTGCATCATTGAATGTTCATTATTTTAATTGAAATCCATGTTCACAGACAGATGAAGTCTATTGTGTTTCCAAAGTGTTTCCACACCAGAGCCCCAGTGCAAAGTGAGTTTGTGAGCACCAAGGTCTTCCAGCACAACTTGTTGCAGGGATACAGCTTCTCTCAAATCCTCAATTATGCACAAGGAAGTCACATTTAAAATCAGTCAATAGAAACTTGATTTCCCTTTAGCATGTGTGGGGGAGGGGGCTGGGTCCCTTTTGACCCTCTCTCTGGTTCAGCACAGCTTGGGGCCTTGAATTGAACATTCATTGCTGTTGGTGAGGTGTCCAGTCATTAATCTATTCTGTTATATTCCAACAAAATTCAAAGTAAAATAAAAAAGTAAACCCAATCCATTGAAGTGTGAAAATGCTGAAAAAAGCTACATCCATATGAGTTCAAAACATTGTGCTTAAGTCTTGCCATGCCACAGTTTGCATTACAGTCTTGCAGCCATTTTCATCTTCAGGTTTGAATCAAAATAATTAGAATGATTCCTGTTTCTTCCTTGATGGATGTTTCTATCCAGGATGAAGGTTATTTCTTTCCACAAGATCTTCTCAGGAATTTCAGGTTTGCATTTTACTGTAGCAGCAGAACTTATGGATGCAATATGTGCTGGGCCTTCTGTGTCCCATGTTGTCACCAAGGCAAAGACAAAGTTTCTTTCTAGATAAAACATGGAAAAATTAAATATAATCAGAAATAAATATGAAAGGATAGGGGTTTTGTGTATAACATATAAATTGCTCATCATCCACACCCCCCATGCCCAACACTGCCTACCTGCATGTTCAATCCCTTATGCGGTCATACACACTCATGCACATGCAGCACTGTACCTGGAAGTGCATCATAATAGGTCAAACTAGTACACATCTTAGCAACCTCAGGTGTGGGAATGACAGCCTTTCTTGCACACATACACATTTATTAGCACAGTTTCTCCATCTGACACTTACCCGCATACTTAAAGCAGTAGTCATTAGTCGCCCTCACTCTCCCTTCCTTAATAAGGCTTTTCCCCAATCCCAGTGGCCTGGCAGAATTGTCCAAAATATGCATCTCCACCTGCTTTTAGCTTTGTGTCTGCTTCTCTCTCAGATTCTCCTCTCTTTCCTTTTACCTCTTCTCCCTTTCACTGTGGCTGCAGACTCTCTCTCTTTCTCCATCCTCTCTGCAGCCTCTCTTTTTCGCTCCTCCCATCTGTGAGCTCTAGGCTGCTCTGGGTTTTAGACGGATCACTCTCACAATGGTTGATCAATACAGGTATTGATCCACTGGCAAAATGTTTATAAAATCATCCTGGGCAGCTGCGGTGCAGCAGAAAGGGGAGGTGGGGCGATGAGAGGGCCAACATGCCATGCCATTCGCCTGCGCAAGAGCCACCATGGACCTGATTGGCTGTTTGTCTGCCCGCCTTGCCAGGAAGAGGGCTGGCATACTCTGCACTTCTTTGTCATTGTGGCTTGGTATACCACAGCCCTCCCTGACTTACGCTGCTAAACTTTCCAGACCACCAAAGCAGATTTCAGCAGTTTAACCTTTTTGCAGCTCAGTATTGACTGTCTGTCAAACAGAAGCACCCACTTTCTTCTTTCATATCAGCCAATAAATTAATTTCCATAAATTAACAACTTGCAGGCAAACCCAAATTATAATTATTTCTTTTCCCCTTGCTCCCCTCCCTTCACATCAGTGCTGCCCTTCTGTTTGCCTATATGTCCATAGAAATCTGTCACCTCAGAAACCTCGACCCTATTTTACACACACACACACACACACACACACACACACAAGCACACACACAGCTGGCAACATGCAGAGGAACACCTATCCACAGCCTGTTCCTATTGAACTATCATGAGGGAACTGGGACAAGATTTCGTCCTATGTTACATCCTTGCCTTTCTCTCATCTCTTACACTATGAAGCCTTCTTTAAATGAAAGGTCTCAGCTTTTGTTTCTGTTACTCCAGTGTGGCGGTAATTTGCAATATTATCAGCAGCATGCCAACCATATCTTACTGTTATACTACAGCAGAAACCCACTGTTTCTCCACTTGGGAATGCTACTGAGAGACTGACTATCTCAGACACTGGAACATTTTAGTGCTGTACAACTAACAGATTCAAGTGGCATAGTTTATCAAAGGCTTTGTAATCTAGGGAGGGGCTTTTGCTTATGTCTTGTTGAGTGATGATGTATGAGATGTTTCTTTACACAGAGAAGATAATTGGAGTGCGGAGAACTGTGTGGTGTAACTTTTTCCAGAATCACAACTCTTGTTGAACTAGACTAACATCTGTCAGCCATAAGGCCAGGCAGCATCTGTGACCTAGAGTCAACCTCACCCCTCTGGGCTGTGTGGCTTTGTCTATTCCCCTCCCTCTCTGGCACCGACCCTAGATCCAGATGCCCAGACACTGGCCCAAACCGCAAAGTCTGGGTCTGTCCCCGTCCATCTTTTTAAAAGAACAATCTTAAGTTAATTATGGGAGATGATATGTATGACAGTGTTGGATTTTTTAATTAGATGCAGCTGTTCCTTTTCCCTGGCTCATGGTGGAAAGGACCTCCTAGGTGTTCTTATGTCTCATCCAGTTCACTAACCCAGGAGTCCCAGGAATATGATCAGCACACATGTATACACAGACAGACACATGGCTTCACAAACACATCTAGGAAGTTGTCACTTACACATAAGCTGGAGAGTGGTAATTACTCTAACACATCCAGAACTGGCCACAGCCCATTCATTACCATAACATGTTGTAATGAAGTTTAATCCCTCATCATGTTGTCTGTGGTTGGAGAGTGGTGTGTGGCTGTTATCCTCTGCTACTCCAGATGTCTTCCAGGCTGTCTCTCTTCAGTACTGTGCTAGACTGAGGACATGACATTCAGTACAGCACTTTAAACCATTTGCCTCTTATTTTATCTCTGCTTCTTTCCTAATATATTCATTTTGACCTCATCCATCCTTGTTTCCTCCCTTCTCCCCTCTCCTATTTTCACCCCCTATTTCTTCCTCTACATACCCTCCCATCTCTAAGAGAGTATGTTATTTATTTCATCTAAATGCAGGGGCTCTTTGGTGCATGCTTCTCACAGAAATCAATTTCAGCTCAGACAGCATAACCAAACAAAGCACTACACTCATTTCAGCATGGGCATAGATGTAACCCATCTCTCATTTTCTACCTCCTGCTTCTTTATTGGAAGACATTTTGTTCTCACTCTGATGCCATTATGTCAGTCACTGCAAACATGTTGTGATGTGTGAATGCAGCTGCTAAATGAGTCATGGCAAGCAATGATCATTAGAGACTGGAGAGTTTACATCTGTTAATTTATATGTCAGTTTTGTTGCATTCGATTGTCACCTTTCAGTTTGCGTGTAGGCAAGATGCAGGCTCCTCCCATTGCTGTATGAATGAGAAAGACTCAAGCTGCCAGCTTCCCTGTATCCTTTTCTCTGCAAGCCATCCTCTTTGTACAGCAGTTGAGACCACCAGTTAATGCAGCTGCTGGATTGGCCTCTTTCCTTGCTTTGCTTTTATTGATTTCAGCCAGACACAGAGACCGACAGAAAGAAAGGGCCTTTTCAGGAAGAAGTTAAATGGTCAAGTAGCGGGTAGAGGGTGGCTTTCACCACTTTATTGACGAGGTGGAAAAATGTCACTATTATGGAGGCCCTTGCAGCAGATAGCGAGCTGATTGGATGAGTGCCCTCAGGTCAGAGTGGAGCACGTTCCCCCTGCAGCCAAACGAGAGCAAATAAAAGGGCAGAGGAATCTGCTTGAACTAGAGGTGAGGTTTCTCTCTACCAGGCCTGTCTGTAGGCAACATCTCTCTGGGTATATAAGGGCTGGTCTCTATGGATTCCTTCTATCTGAACTCTCTTCTCAAAGCATTCTGGGTTTGCAACATTTTATAGCTCAAGGGACTTCCATGTTTTATTTGTTCCACAAGCATATGGTAGATAGATAGATGTTAAACCTGTGCTGCATGCTATAAATATAACTTAATAGCTGGTTTTCATAGAAGAAAATGATGAAAAATGCTGCGCTTGGAGGTGATGATCACATGTATCACACTGACATGTCACTGTAGCTACAGCCACTTTAAAGACACCAAGGCAGACAGCATTAACAAATTGAATGAGGATTGACTGGTCCTAGTATGAGGTGTATGAGCATTTTTGATCCCTCACAAAAACTAACCCAAAAGTGTCCCAAAAGTTTTACTCAGGATTAAAATACATAAGGTGGAAGTAAAGTTTGCATGTACCACTTTTTTATCACTCCAATCAGAGGAAAGACTTTATTGATATGAAATCATCATAAATGGAGGGAAAATACATAATGGGGTAGTTTTAAAGAGAATTTCAGCATACAGTAGATAAAAATGAAATCAGGTATTGAATTTGAATTATAAAACTCTAAGAACCACTGACAGAGTTGGGGTTGTGATGGCCAGGGGTTCAACTACAAGTGAGTCTTAGGCCCTGCCTGCTGACGTCAGTAAGTCTAATTAGCTCAACATATCATCTGGCTGGCCACTCCTAGCAGCATAATACAGACCTCTGGAAAGGTCAGCATGCCACAGCAGAGACAGAGCAGTGCTTAATCAGAGGTGAAATGGTTTCTTTTCCAAATTGATTCTAGTTTGGATCAGACAAGAGTGACTTGTGTTGAGCCACTTAAAGACGTAAGGAGAAGGCAACAGGCACTTTTGAGGGGGCTTTTAAAACAAGACATTAACAAATAAAAACTATTCTGGTAACATCTGGATCAGGGCCCAAAGATCAGTGGGCCAAATGAAAGATCTGTCTCTGATTCTCTATTTTCTTCTCTTTTTTTCTGTTTTTCTTGCCATGTGTATTGTTTTCTCCTGCTCTGCATGAGACTCAGTACACATTAATGTGTAGACTGAGAATATTCATGCAAACTCTCCAGGAAACTTTGTCCCTCAGTAAAAAATGCAAAATCACTTTATAGTGTTGACACAAAACAGTACGGAATAAATATTTTGTCTTCTCCCTCACAAAGTAAACTAAGTACCATTAACACTGGACCCCTGAGGCACTATATATCTTTTTACATCCTCTTAAAAACTCTTTTTACAACAGACTTGTCACAGCCATGTATACATAGAAGGAAACATCTGAGCTCACCCACACCCACACACACATATCTGCATTCACCAACTCCCTTATGCTGAATGCATAATATATGTAATGAAATAATGTTTCCAGTGGGGATGGTTGTGGCTGGGGGATGGAGATGTGCAGTGAATATCAATGTGGCTCCCCCCAGACTCCCTGGTTCAATTGGTGTGATGGTGGGGGGTAAATGAATATGTGGGAGTGAGAGAAGCTCTATCCCTTTGCCCAAAGCTACTATGAGGAGTCCACACAGATAGGAGGGGGCTACTCACTTTCCCACTTATGAAGTTAAGATTCATGCATTTTAACTGATGGTATTTCCTCTCTTGTTCTTTATATTCCACGTCCAAGCTCGTGGTAAATGGTTGTGTTCAGCACGTTCATCTTAGGAGCTAGAACTGGTTCTTCCCAATTTTCCCATGCTGATCACCTTACATTAAAAAACACATCTACAATGCATCTCTATTCTCTGCTGCTGCTACAAGACAGCAATAGAAAACAGAGACTGTCCATTGTATAGTGTCCAGTCCCAGTGTACCACAGACACTAGGTAGACTACTTTTAACCTGCTTTGAACCATAGTTTCTCCAAGAAATCTCAATGAAAATCAATGAAGAGACAAATTACATTTTCCCCTGTGCCTCACCTTGACTGACTCAAGTGAGCTCATCTGTTCCATCTTGTCAGAGTGAAGATGCTGTGTCTCTGTCAGTCGAGGCTTTGATGTTTTAAACATTACCATTAATAATGTTTTCAGCATCAAAATTAATTGCTTTGCTACTGTGTCCTGCTCTCTTCATCCTGCGCTGAAGCATGCATAAATCAAGACTAACTACCTTTGTCTTGAAATTTTGAGGTCAGGAATTTGGGATGAGACCAAACTTGAATGTGGCCAAGTAGAGATCTTTCTGCTTGTGTGTTTGTGAGTATGTGTGCGCTGCATGTGACAGTTTCATATTAACATAGATTCAATGTTTGAAAAACTTGTGCTGTTCATGTAACATAATAATTTATAGAATGTGCTTCTATCATTTATGTGAAAAAGTGTGTGCCAAAATGTGTATGGACTGTAGGTATAAGGACTGTAGGTACATGTGAATGTTTGTTCTCATTTTGGGTACTTTTGCATGACCTCCATTTTAGTGTGCTGTTGAAATTTGAGAAAAGGAGGGCGCATTATCTAGACTGCATGAACTTTTGCCCAAATAACTGGAATGCCATTCAAAGATGGCTACTTTTTTTTCAAACAAAATTTGAAATATTGAAGCTGTCACAGAGTTAGCTTTGGGATGTCGTTCATTGCAGGATGTGGTGACTTTTGAATTAGTTTGGATTAGACGCTAGAGAAGTATTTTTGTGACTTCCAGATGTTCTGTTATCTATAATTCCCAGCTGTGTCCTGAGAGGTTAAATGAGCTGGAAAGTTTCTGTCCAAGTCCTGTTATACTCATCAAACTTGGGGAAATGTAATTAGTGCCTTTTTGAGTTCACATCGCCTAGCAACTCACTTGTAAATAAACAATAAAAAATTGCCTTCCTTTTTTATTTAGCCACACCTCTTATCTGCCAAGCACCTCCTCTTGAGTGGCTTTGGTCCTACCCAGTCTCTGGGGCCCCGTAATGTGAAGACAGGGTGAGGAATGTGTGAAGCATCCAAGGAAACATGAACTGCTATTTTCCCACAAGTATGAAAAAACAGAGGCCATGGCTGTGGAATCTTTCTGACGCAATCAACTAGTGGGATGGCCGCTGTACAGTAAAGCTGTAGTCTTAGGATTTAAAGATCTAAACTGGACGTGTGTGTGTGTGTATTAGAGAGCTGCTGACAAGGGTAAAACCTGATGAGCAAAACTGGATGGAAAGAAGAGGATAAAAGTTGTTGCTGGATGGCCCCATTTGGGAGCACTCACAGTGCCTGCTAATTCATTTTTCAACAGGCATTTGTTGGGGCAGCCTATTAGTTGTTTGTTGGCCAAACCATCATTAAAAAAGCAGACAGCAGGGTGGCTTTTACAGAGATGTGAGATGTGTAGAGATGAGTAGAGAGCTGAAACAGGAGAGAAGATCACTGAAGAGGCCCCATGAGGCCCTCCCAGATGATTACCACACCACCAATGCCTCTGTAATTCTTCATACATTAAGACACAAGGTTGAAAGGAATTCCCAAACACAAAAACAGAACAAACTTCAATGAGTCTCTCTTTCTTTCCTGATCTAATTATCGCTGCCCCCATAATCGTTGTTATATTCATCATAGTGCTCAGTATTTATAGGGTCTGTTTTCATCATAGTAATAATGTCACTCTGGAATTCCCATGCAGAGAGAGCGAGAGAGAGGGAGAGAAACATACATCACAGAGTATATAGAGGATGCAGCTGGAGATAGGGAGGGCTGGTTCTTGAATCCAGGATCATTTGATGTTGGGGAGGCTACAACAACAATAGTGCTTCACTACCTTGTGCAAGTGCCCCCTTGTTTTGTCTGGACCTTCCCCCCTCCTTTCCAGTCTCCAATAGAACTGGGTTCAGCTCAGCCCTATAACCTCTGATCTATGGGTCGTTTTCAGCTGGGAAAGCTACTACCAAATAGACAAATTCTTTCTCTGTGTCTTTCTTCTCACTTCAGCACCTCACAACTTTCTCCGAGCCTGTATCCTGTTAAGTCCAGATTCCACTCTTCTTTTCCCTCTTCCCACTCTGCACCTTTCTTCGCTCTCCTTCACTCTCAACCAACTTCTGTTGCAAGGGAGTCCAATACCTCCTATTCTCTTCCCCCACAATGTTGCTCCCAGTATTTAGGTATATATTTAACACCCACATGAGAGGTCTGGTAAAAGTGCCTGGGGAATGGAAAGGAAAACAAGCATGCCCTCTCTCCCGGCCCTTTAGTGCTGGGCTGCTATAAATACCTCAGGGTGCCGCGCCAGTTCCAGCACCAGTGGCATGGGAACCTCTCCCTCCTCTGGTCCATTGCTTGGCCACTCAAGTCCAGTCTGGGAAGGCTTTAGCCAGCATGCTGGCCAAAATGATGGGTGGGAGGGTAGGTATGCAATGTGGACAGTGCGACATGATGGGGAAAATTATGACTATATAAAAAAATGAGGATTGTATATGGCTTTCTGTGTATTTTGTCTGCATCTCTGAGGAGTATCCCTGTGTCTTCTCCTTTTCTCCCTTTCTGTCATCTCCCTTTTCAAAAGACTTCATGTATACTGCATTTATGCTGTTTTGCCTTATGAAGATTGTATGAATATGTGCTTTTCAAACTGTTAAAAAAGAGATCCCCTTTTCTTCATTGCAGTGAAGTGTTTGTTATGTTACTCCCCCAAAAATTGATTTAGACTTTTCAAAGGTTTGTTCTTCACAGTGCTGTCTCCCTGTGTCGACGCACGACAGGCTCAGCTCATATTTTCAGAGTTTGAGGTAATAGTTTTAAACTGATAGACTAAACATCTCTCTCCCCAGCTGTTACACTTCTACAGAGTAAATAGTTTTATGTGCGCAAACACACACACAAACTGGGTGACTGACTTAGTCTAATGATTATTTCTTTTTGGCTTGTGGGGTTTGAGGAGAATTTGCTGGAGTGTAAGTTAAAAGATGTAGTTTAGGGTCTCTCTGGATTGTTTCTTACTTTTCCCTCATTTTAGATTTTTAGGTTAGCCATTATAGAAATAATATCTTGCTGCGTGTCTCAGTTAAATGACATATTTTGACATTTTAGTCCACTAATATATCTTTTATTTTCAGTTATTAGCAATAAATAATATTGGTTATTTTTACAAATAAACTGTCTTTTCTGATGTCAACTAAAAAAATAAGATACTCAACTTCAAAGCTTTTTGTTTGTTCCTTTAATATACTGAGTCTACAGATTAAATGTCTCTGTTGTTCCTTTTCTCCCTCACACCTCTTAGCATTCTCCCTAGGTCTCTTTTTCTCTCCCTCTCTTTAATGCTCTCCTTTCCTCTCTCCCACCCCTACAAGGCTCACTTGTTATTTTTTCGTACAAGGTCCTGTAATTAAGTTTGACATAAGCACAGGGATTAAATATGCGGTTGAGGAGTTAGAGAAAGGAGCTCTGTTACAATCTCAAGGCCAGCTGTAAAATGGAACCAGATTGCGACACTTGGAGTTGGAAAATTTGGGAAAGGTGCCGAGACTGGAGCTGTGTTCTACCAACAGCAGAGTCTGAGTCCTTCTCCAGCTTTTGAGCAGCTGAAAGACTGCTGAGTCTACAGCCAAAAAAACTAATATTAAAAATCCTCAGGCAGAAGACTAACACTCAGTCCAGTCCAATGATACTTTCCTTTTCAGCTAATAGACTGCCATCTCTTCCAGTTTAAAATTAACTGTTGTCCATCCACCCAGATGACTGTCCAAAAACCCTGCTGCCAAAGTAATACTAGAAAGCAAAATAACACCTAGTTAATTGAGCAAGTAAACTTCAGTTGTTTCCCTCAAAAAAGATAACTGAATTGTGTTTCAGTTTATTTATCATATTATGTTTATATGATTGTGTTATCATATAATTTAGAATACAACAGCTTGCAACTTCATAACAAAAGAAAAAAAAACAGTGTTTTGAAATTTTAACAAGAACCCATATCAAACCTATAAGTAAACACAAAAAGAGCAATCACACCCATGATCTCCAATGGATGGCAAAAATGAAAAAGTGATTGTAACTCTGACCCATAATGCAACAGGAAAAAACATTTCACATGCTATCCCTCAATCACTGACACCAAATATAGAAATATAGGCTAAGATCAGCCCCCAGTGCACTGAGCGTGTCGATAGGATTTTCTTCTGTTCTGAACTCTGAGAGGTCTCACATGGAACTTTGCATTCTTAAATAACTCTGGCAAAATGCTTTAATCTTAATGAGTCTGAACAGCAAATCTCTCATCTGCAGCAAAAAGGATTAGGAATGCAGAAAAAAAACTGCCGTTCCACTTTGATGAATTGTGTTTAGAAAATCCCTGGGCATGAAGTTCCCCCAATGAACAAAGCGTTAGCTGCGAATGGATGCTTTTAAACAACACAACTTATCTGAGAAAAACAGAACATGCATTTAAGTTAAAATACAAAAGCAGAGCTGATTCAACTCCACTGCAAATGATAAAGGTGACTAACTCTTTTCCTCAATCCACTTAGCTACTTTTGAAATCAAACCTGGAGTAGCTTTGCACAAATTATGTGCATTGTGTTTTCAGTGCTTCATCAGTGGTGTGTTTATTTATTCCGCATGATGCATTCTGCTATTGTGAAGCATAAATAAATGAATTCATAATTTTTTGCCTCTCGGTGTAAGCACTTGAAATGGGTGAGAGGAGCTTGATGAGCAGAGAGAGTTAAGTGCCAAGAGATGCTTCCAAAAACACAAAACTACTGTTCCCAGTTTAATTTGCTGTGGTTAGACTCACTGCTAAAAGAGGACAAAGTTTCCCCCAAGTGTGAAAATGTATTTAGTTAAATATGCTATTATGCAGAGGTGTTTATTTGTATTTGATTAATACATTATTGATCATATGTTAATGTGATCCGAATCAAAGCAGTTCAACGTTTACTTGATTAATTATTACTCTGTGGTCTAATTTCCCCAAACAGCCTCTCTGAGTTGTAGGGGTTCCAGCAGTAAGCCTCTGGCTACTTCAAACTGCTCAAACTACAAAGAGCCTCACTGCAGTGGGACCTGCTCTTGGTTC
>JANJYP010021967.1:0-14526 GCA_024605115.1 Rastrelliger brachysoma | reverse complement strand
AAATAAAGATATTTTATGAAAAAGGTCAAAGGGCTTGGAATGTGACGTGTGCATGATTTATTTACAAAATATAAAATATTGATTCAAAGAATTAAAAACAAATGTATTCAGTGACTTTATAATAACCAACATTTCCATAGAAACCCTTGTTTTTTCCGTAACTGTAACGGATTACAATTACATTTATTTTGTAATTAATTAAATTAGTTGATGAGGAATTAAATCTTTAATTTTAATTTACCCGATCAGTCAATTATACAAAGCACGGCATTACCAGTACTCACCATTAGAGGGAAGCACTGTGAGTTTAATTCATACTGCCTGCTTGCAAAGAGATCGGAAGAAGAAGTAGGCGCATCTGCTGCTATTAACCTGTTATGGTTGTAATCGTGTGTTACTCCTAGTGTGAACACCGGAGGAAACTATTTGTGTTTGTCTCTGAACCACGTAGGTAAGTATTAACATTACTATTCAAGCCAATATACAGAGATGAAGCAGTAAACCTAAACCAACATAATCAGCTAAAACCTAAACGCTGGCTGCGCTAACGTCAGTTTTCTGGAATCGTCCAAGTTACTGTTGCTATGGTTACGTAGTGTGTTGCCCCTGCTCCAAAGAGTCTGGACACTTACTTTTATAGACACTGGTTTAATTCAACAGCAGATCCGCATTTTGACTACTTAAATCCCTTAAACGTGTGTTTTAAGGAAGCGAGACGTAGCTCTGCGAGATGGTGCAGCTTCATGTGAAGCGTGGAGATGAGAGCCAGTTTCTCTTCAACACCACAGTGGAGGCGCCTCTGGAGACGACGATCCAGCAAATTACAGCCCTTTACAACGGGAGGCTCAAAGTGGAAAGAATATGTTCAGGTGAAATTGATATCCTCAATGCATTTTGTACACACTGTATGAGAATGTTACTGTGTTCAACTTGTCACTATCAGTATTTTACCTTTGAGATGATACAGTTTTCCTGAGTTTGAACATATTCACATACTTGTGTCAATCATTAATGTACCGTCAGAGATCCCAGAGCTAGCAGACCATGGCATTACTCTGCCACCCAACATGCAGGGGCTGACAGGGGAGCAGATCGTGGAGCTGAACCTGAGAGATGAATGGGAAGATACATGTGTACCCAGTGGCGGGCCGGTACTAAGAAAGGATGAGATTGGGAGGAGGAATGGACAAGGTGAGGTTGCGAATTTTACACAAGGAATTAATTCCAAATGCAGGCCTTGACACTTGATATCCCTTTTAGATTGATCGTCCTTTGCATCTCATGACTGGTGTCAGGTTTGATGGTCCAGATGTTACACTCTACATGTGTTTCCCTTTGCAAATGATTGAAGCATTGAATTGCAAACTGTAACACATGTGGACATTTATCCCTCTTTTACTGTACATCTGATACTGAATCCCTCTTGGTAATTAATATTATTGGTTAATCTGTGGATTACTTTTTCAATCAACTGACTAGTAGTCATTTGGTCTCAAATGTCTGAAAACTGAAAAATGATTACTGTTTCCAAAAGTGTCTTATTTTCTCCCAACCAAGAGTGCACAACTAAACTTTATTAAATGTATTATACACTGCAGTAAAGCCTTATTTTTATTTGCATGGAAGTTGCTGTAAAAACATATTTAACTGACAATAAAGACCTCCACCTCTTTATCTTCTAACAGCTCCAAATGATAAAATGAAGGAGGTATTAATGAGAACTGTGGATGAGGCAAAGGCACTTATCTCGAAAGTGAGTATCAGAGTTGACGTTACATCTTTTATCTTGCTCACCAAGGGTCAAAATGTTTGATTCACTCTGTCTTTCTCTTTATATTTCAGAAACAAGTTCAAGCTAGCATGTGCCTTTCTATGGAGATGGTAAAGGAAGCTCAAGATCAGCTAAGAGGTGCAGTCATGATTGTCTATCCCATGGGGCTTCCTCCTCATGATCCTATCAGGATGGAATTTGAGGACCGGGAAGACCTTTCAGGAACACAGGTTAGCAGCAGGACCTGTTTTAGTAGTTAACTACTACTAGCAGTCATTGACACTTGATTTCTATATCATTTCTTCTCAGTCATTTCTTTCTTCACCATCCTCACTCCCTTCCTCTGCATCTTCCCTCTCCATCGATCTTCTTGCCGCAGGCATCTCTGCAGGTGATCACGGAGGATGAGTGCCAGCTATGGTGGGCTGGCAAAGAGATGCAGAGAGGGAAAAAACTGCAGGACTACATTGGCAAAAATGAAAAGACCAAACTTGTGATTAAAATACAAAAGGTAGGTGAGAATTTTGTAGTGTATGTCTGTGGAGATTTTTGTGGTTATAACTCCCATTTGCTGCTGTTCCCTTCAGAAAGGGCAGGGGGCACCAGCGAGAGAGCCACTGCTCACTGATGAGCAACAGAAAAACATGATGATGCATTACCACAGAAGGCAGGAAGAGCTCAAGGTGAGAACAAGTCCTGCAAAATACACACATCAATGAATCATGTCCCATTTTTCCCAAAAGTGCCTTTTTAATCTTCCTCTTGTAATATTTTCAGAAACTGGAGGAGGCAGATGATGATAGCTACATGGACTCAAACTGGTCTGACAGACAGGCCCTCAAAAGACAGTTTCAGGGCCTCACAAATATAAAATGGGGCCCAAGATAAAGACGACCACCGCCAGTCTGATTGCCACATTAGAACCACTGCTCTCCCTTGTTCCTTTGCTACAATGTGTATGCAACTGACTACGATGCCTTATGAAAATCTTGACATCTGTCTGTGTCTTCCAGAAAATATGATATACAACAGATGTGTTCATATGGCAATCCAGGCACAGAAAGATGAGTTTCTAGACAAAACACTGAGCAGTTTACTGCTGGACACCTTGCATAAAAAAACGGGCAATGACATCACACTTAGGCGAATATCATAAACCTGATTTATTTGATCTTGAATCTGATCTCTGCACACCTTCTGATTGTATCACCCTGTTGTAAAGTAACATTTTCTTATTGAAGCTGTGAAAACAAAATAAACTTTCATCTAAGTTTCAATTTGTGTGTAAAAATATAATAAAATAACTTCACTGTAACATGGACACATTGTTCATATAGTGTGCATTAATGAAGTGTTAATGAACATTCAGTAGTTTAAAAAGTGCAGGGACAAGGATGCTACACCTTTCCTCTCTTTGTCTCCCGTCAGTGACACACACCTCTGAAAGTCGCTACTGCTCTCAGACAGGAAGTTCCCACACAGTAAAATCGCTGTTCCAACCCAGTACAGATGAGGAAGCTGCTGGAGGCTTAAACCATGTGGAACTACTGAACTGATAGAGTGACTCAGAGAGGTGTGTCAGGTTTTAACTAGCACAACACCCTGAATGTAATGTGTAGTTTTAAAGGATCATTTCAACTGTACATTTACCTCGGATAGTTCCTTAGAGATACAGTAATCAGTTTTGGCAGGTGAAAATGGAATACATGCCTTAGGTCTCTGGTATGAACAGCTGCCACTAATGTAGTTATACTGTAGGGAAAACATTGTAATGTTTCTATTTTTGTCAGTCATAATAAATCAAATGTCTGTAGACTGACTATTTTTTTAAATGGACACCAAAACATTTTTACCACTGCTAGGAAAAACAACAAAACATATAAACCACAGATTTGTTCATGATGTAAAACATATTTCAAACACGGCGGGAGTTCAGAGATGACAGAACAGACCAATATTCCCTGACATGTTCTTAGGTCTGGTAATTTATCAGCTGCTATGAGACCCTTTTAACAATGAATCAATACAGTAATATTCTTATAAACGTGGGAGTTCAATAACTTGTGTCAATGCTGGTTTTACCCTTTTTGTAACAGTAAACATAGCTTCAACCTGAAATCCTAGCTTCATCTGGTGGCGAATATGAATAAATACACTTCAGCAATCACAGAATTTATAAATTTGTGACTGCAAAACTAATGTGTGACACTTTTACAGCATAAAAACCCTGTTGACCATTTCAAAATGATCATTACTGCCGTTTCACTTAAATGTTACATTCTTCATAAACTGAATGCTCCCAAAAAAAAAAAATAGCAAACAAACATACTGTAACAAAATGCTTTACAGTGTAAGAAAAAACGTTTCTTGGAATATCAGCAAAGGCTTGGAGCTTCTGGAGAAAGTCCTGAAATGATCCTGAAAGGGCTGAGTAGGATTCACTTAACATGAGCTGCCATTCAGATAGGCATTCATCCAAATCTCTTGTATGAT
This sequence comes from Rastrelliger brachysoma, assembly GCA_024605115.1. Taxonomy (NCBI): domain Eukaryota; kingdom Metazoa; phylum Chordata; class Actinopteri; order Scombriformes; family Scombridae; genus Rastrelliger; species Rastrelliger brachysoma. Next base: position 10,262 of record JANJYP010021967.1, on the reverse strand, counting down.
CATCTCTCTGCGCTCAATCCTCTCTGCCCGCTCTGCTGCCTCACTCATATAAGTCACTTCCTCCCAGTCGTAGATTGCCTTCCTCTCTGTTGCTGAGATTAAAGAGCTTTCTGTCCCATCGACATCATCATCTTCTTCTTCCTCTTCTTCATCATCCTCATCCTCCTGGCAGTTGATATTTGTGCTGTGGGACATGGGTGTGAGTTTCTGATCTGTGCTTCCCTGTCCTCTGCAGGTCACTCGCACTGATACAGCCAGCAGTGTGATCAGAAGACCAACACACACGCTGGAGGTGAACAGCAGCGCTGCCATTTCTGCATGTTCTGTATAAGCAATGAAGGCAGGAAATGTAATAACATGGATTAAATGTCTTAAAGCATGAATATGAATGATGTTTACCTTTAATGTAGGCATAGGTCAGGAGAGAATTGCTCATCATGGCTCCTGCGTTCTCTGGCCTTCTTGACCCTTTTGGAAAAGGCTCCTCTGCAGGAGAGGCTATGATGAAAATCAGAATTGTGATACAGCAAAAATGCTAAAAAGAAAAAGCAAGAAGAAGAAGAAAAAAGCGATACAATGGTCTCAAATGGTATTATACTGTTACCTTTTTCTGTGCCCAAAATGGGAGATGAGGTGGAGCTGAAGATTTTGGGGTCTGCCTCCCTTAGTAAAGTCTGCGGTACTGTGCAAGGAAAACAGAGGAGGCAGTCTTTGTTTTAGTGCACTGATAAATTTAGTGAACTGTAGAGTCTACATTTGATCATTCAACAGTCCACCATTTCCCACACCCAGTCCTTCTGGGTCCAACCAACAACTCATACTCCTTATGAATACTTTCTGAATACTTTGTCTGATTGTGTTGACACAAGGTTAGCACACATTGTTTTGTGCTAGATGGAGCCAACAGAGCCAGTCACAAGAGTCCTTTCAGCGCCAGACTGAACTTACAACTCCAAAATATGACACATGAACAAAGTTTGCTGTATGACCTCACTGGCATTTGTGCCAGTCACAGGAAGTTTATCAGGATGTCAGCCTGAACCCACAAAATCAGAGCTCAAAGTCTATTATTCTGAGCTACTGTGCTGTTGCATGTGATGTGATAAGAACAGCTGACCGCTGAGATCAGCAGATAAGAATCACAGCAGGAAACGGCAAAAGTGCACATAAGGAACTGTCACATAATGAGTCTGTCAAAAACAAAAACATATGTGACCTATCCATATTGTAATGCAAGCCTGGTCCTATTTTAAAAGTTCTCTCTAATCTTTTACTAGGCCTGTATTGTGTATGAGAAAAGGGGGGAAAAAACTCCTACCACAAGAATAGACCACACTAAGGTACTTCCTGGTTCCTGGAGAGCAAGGATCCCTAAAGGTCTGGTTGCTGACGGCAACAGCACAAGTCTGTTTGTTGTAGCAAGCCTTGGACACCAAGTGGACAGCCTCATGATTTAGACACTCTGTGGGAAGCAGAAAAGAGATACTCCATAGTAATAAGAGTCATTTGTTGTGAATTTGTGTGAACTTTGGGAAGAGGTTCAAATATGTACCTCTGCTGCAACAGCTGAACGAAACACTGATGCACTGTACTGCAAGACTTTGGTTTTAATTTAACTAAAGGTAAACACCTTCTTTTACGCATAAATCTTTCTCTTTTTTTCAAGGAAGGCAAATGGTGCATATGTATGTTAATTTAATGTCATTATCTCCAAATAGTTTATTTAAAAGCATTCTATGGCCAAGTTAGTCTAGATCATTATAATTTAGTAACAAATTATAATGAAATTAAACCTTTACCTCACACTTTTTGTGTAGGCCTTTTCACAGGTGTAGTCAGTGGCATTAACAGTGGCCTCACCCAAAAGGAATGCAGCCATTATTGATACAATTACTGTGTATTTGGCAAAGTGTGTGTTGCCAAAGAAGTCCACTGTACAGTTTATGCTTGTTTTTTGTCTCTTCATTAAGACCACATATCCCAGGAATCTTTCTGCTTCCTGCTCTCTGCCTTGTCAGAAATCATTACATCTCTCACTCACACACTACTCCATATATTTCACATACTCATTAGTCATGTTCTATTCTTTTGTTCCATTGTGGGACTTTTACAGGACACTACTCTTTAGTGCATCATTTTAACACAGAGACACTCGAGAAAAGGGGGGACTATAAATATTGTGTGTTGTATGGGAGTGATTCAAAAAGTAATATACATTTTACTTGTGTCATCATCTACCATTTCTTGTAACTGCTCTGATCTGGGGAGCACTTGCTTTCTGCTTCATGACACAAAGAATCCAGCAAATAATATGACTAAATGATAATGTAAAATGCAGGGAAGCAAATATGTCATAATGCTCTATGTTGCACCTATATACAGATTTTCGTTTTAAAGTGGTATACGCTATAACTTAATGCTGATTAACCGTTTGTTTGGCATGCTAAAATGTTACTACCAGAGAGAATGATGAATACATCGCCAACTCACCAAATGGGGGTGGTCTTGTCAGGTGTGAGGGGCAGGTGTCAGTCTGGCCCAGACCTCTCCCATAGACAGCTGCATAGATGTTCAGCACCCTGGGGGGTTTACAGCGCAGGACCATGGTCTTTCCCTCACATGCTACATGTCTTTTGTGTTCAGCTGAGCGTGGGGAAAACCCCCCAGAAAAGATAAAGAGGTAAAGGGGATAATAACGGTGGGTTAGGATTGGAGCGAGGGTTTAGATTTTTTTCTAACCCCACAAGCAGAGTAGGGTGGGACATGAAAATTAACAGGTGGGGAAAAAGGGAGATTTAAACTGCTGAACTCACTTGGTTTACACTTGTAGTCCACATGAAGATATTTGGTAGTTCCAGGACAGGGGTCCTTACCAAATAGCAGGTGATTGACAGGCAGCTGACAATCTCTGTGGCTCTGACACTCTGACAGCAGCTTCTGTCAGTACACAGGATTTGATGTGTCATTACACATACACTTCAGAAAAATTAGATGCAAAAAGAGTGGACTGACTGTTGGACAAATTGCAGACAGTGGGCTATGCCTTCATAAACTTAAATGCCCAATAGACCGTCAACAGTTTGCTAAGTGAAACCTGGTGTGTTCACTAAAAAACTAAAACACATATGGGAACTAAAACAGCCAACACCCACCAATTCAAAACTGATGCCGTGAGAGAGCAAATAGTGCTATATTGTATATTCCATGCATAAAATGCACCTGTAGAGCAGTAAAAGCTGAACAGCTGTGGTTGTGAGCTCTGAGTGGAGGGTCTGCTCTGCACAGTCTGGCCTCGCTGCTCCCATAGAAGGCAGACTGGATGGAGATGGTGGAGTGACGTGGACAGTGGAGTCGCAGAGACTGTCCGTCACACGCATGAGCCGAGTGACTGGTGATTATTCTGACCAGGTAGTCTGCTTAACAAAAAGGCATCAATAAGTATGTAGTGTCCACAAGAATGAAAATGCAACTGCTTTAAATTAATCTAATTAAAATAATGAAAAGGGAGGTAAAGGGACTAACAACATAGTAGACAACAAGTCTGAGCTATGAGCAACAAGTCCTCTACAGCTTGATTACAAGGTTGGAAATGGATGCAGCAAGAAACTAAAATTTGTTTAAAATAAATAAATAATTGTAAAAAGTTTTATAATGTTTGGGTTATTTGTCTTATACAATAAGAACTTTGCAATAGACTAAAAATGGAGGGTCTACAGCAGACAATGGATTGCCTTGCTCTTCATAGATAATGCTAACTCAGCTGATAAGAGATTGGTGATATGAATTGTATATGACTAAACAATACCTAGAATGACAAACATATATACTACACCCACCCACATTACAGTTGAGGTGAGTTGAGTTGAGAGCGTTTTATTAGTCCCCTAGGGGACTAATAAAGGTAATATAGGACTAGGTTTATATTACCACATCTCAGGCAGGTTAACACATAAATTTCAGATTCAGGACAAACATCTGGGATTAGTAAACCTGTACATGTATTTACAAGAAAAAAATAGAATGTTACTATTTACACTGCAAATACAGGGTTCTACTCCTCTTGCTGTAGCTATTACCGCACCACTCACATCAGTGCCTTCACATAAAAAACTAAAAGAACACAACACCTTCTTAGGACAAAAGTGATCTTTAACTACGACTATCATCTTCTTCACTTGTGTCATCATCATCACCACCACCACCACCAACAACAACAACAACAACAACAACAACAGCAACAAAACTGTCATCATCTTACTTGAGAAATCAGCCAGTCCATTCATGCGTCTGGTCCACAGTAATAAAGTCAGGTAGAAGAGGCTGTGGCTCCAGTCCACTCCGTGGCAAGGACGCGTCCAGCTCATGACTCGCATCCCCTGCCTCTGCGATCATATTAAAAATACTCCAAAATTAAACGAGAATTCATAATACATTCATACAGACAGTTGAAACGATATGATGTAGATCACTTTTTTCTCCATCTGTCTGTGTACGCAGAAAATATCCTTGTACAGACGGCCGATGAAGCACACTGTCCCACTGCAGTAATGGACCACAGAGGAGGTTAGAAATAGCAGCTGCGCAACAAGTTGTTCCAAACTGACAAGAAGAGGTGATTAGTCCGACACAAGGTGACACTCCCAATCCGACTTTCCTACTGTTTAACACTGCAGATTTGTGAATGGATCCATATGGAAACTGAAAGCGACTTGCAGTAACAGCTGAGGGGAAATTATGGTGTGGGCGTGGCAGATAAAACTATTTTAAAGGGAAGAGGATCGACTCACTCAATAGTGTGACGCGCTGCCAGGACCTTTAAATCTCTTCCTTCATGAAGCGCGTGTTTACTTTTTGGATTATGGCAAAATACTTTCATTCTGTTAATTCGCTCCTTTTTTCCCCTCTTTAATGTCTGTCACTATTCTGCGCCTCTCCCTTCTTTCCCCAAAACTAACTGTTGAAATAAGTACATTTAATTGATGTTAACAATAGGGTGATTTAGTTGTTTTTGTATTTGAATAGTTATTTTTTTCTGAATCACAGCCCGCTCCGATCTTTGGTATACGTCCCTTTAAAATAAAACTATTATCATTCAGGATTTGTATGTGTTCCACTTTAACTTCAGCTGTATAGTGACAAGTCAGTGATNCTATTATCATTCAGGATTTGTATGTGTTCCACTTTAACTTCAACTAGTGACAAGTCAGTGATTTTTTTCCATCTACTTAAAAAGATTAAGTGAAAAGTGAGTGATTTTTTCATTCTGTTTCTTTCATGGAGCATTTCAATGAAGAAAGGGGCCTACTGGGTAAAGCGCTTCCCAGCCCACATCCATGGTAACCAGTCATTCTACATGTGAGACCTACAACAAAGTCAGACAGAGATGTTGGGGTCTCCAAGAGCAGCTCCATAGGGGGAGAACTGGGAGGGTGGAGGAACTGAGGTCTGGTATTTTGCATACAAACTGGACAGGCCCTCTAGTTTGTCTCATTCTCTGTACTTTAGCTTTAGGTATCTAGGGAGTGGCTCCAAAAACCCCTTCAGTGTGCTGTTATCCTTGCAAATCCTGTGGAATTTTGTTGTCAAACTCAAAAGTTTCCTTCATGTCAGACAAAGTAAAGTCAATCAGGAAAGCAAAACAAAAATGCATTTGTGAAAATATGTTCAAAACTTGAAGTATGGTAAAGTTAAAGCATTGAATATTTAGATTCTTATAACAATAAAAAGTTTCACTGGAGAAGCACATGAATACAAGTTTACTTGTCAAGAGGTGTACCACACAGTTCATGAAAACAGCCATATGATTTCTTCTACAGCTCTGAAGGGAGCTAAGTCTGAGAAAACAACCCTGATGATGTTAACATGATGTCATAAGAAGTCTCTGTTTGGGCTTGAGACATGAGACCTGCGTCACATGGGGTGTGTAATTTGAAAGATGTGAGGAAATTAATCAGGCCACCAGAAGATGTTATCTGACAAATTATCAGAAATGTAGGACTCTGTCATCTTTAGAGCTTGACCCACACTAGGAACTAAAAATCAGGATGTCTTGGTGGCCATTGCTTCAATTTTCATCTTTTACCAGGTTTAGTTTTTAACTCGTAAGCAAATTTACATTTATGCATAACATCATATCAGTTATTAATGCTTCTTTAAAAGATTAAAGTAAAGGTTTGTAAAATGCAAAATGTTGAAAAGGGAATTTTTCTAAATCTGCCAGAAAAAAATATAAAAAATATAATACAATCATAAATAATCCAAAAAATTGCAGCCCACTCCTTAATGTTTCAGAGACAATGAAGCTATTCAGATGAAACCATTGCTTGTGAGGGTATAGACAGCAGATGCATGATCAATATGTCTAGCAAAGTTGATCAAAGAGTAAGTCTCCTCCTGATGAGATAGCAGCAGCCACGACATAAAGACTAAACATTTGATTAGTACTAATGATGTTTTGTATTAAACAGGAAGAGGAGGGGATTCAAATCAAACTGATTCAACCAAAGTAAAGAAAGATCACAGAGTCATGACCCACTGGCTTGAATTGATTATGAATCAATATATTTACTTATGTAAAAGTAATTATTTTAAAGAAGTCAGCAGTGATGGAGGATGTATTCTGGGGGTAGTGTCTATATTTACTTGAAACAATCATAACCTGCTTTGTGTCGTAGTTACTCAACAGGGAGAGACAGAATAATTACTATGGGGGCTTAAACGACAGAAACAAATACAGACATATAAAGTGTAACAAAGATTACATTTCAAAGCAGGAAGTTGTAATCAGAAATGTGTCATGTTTGCCTTAAATGAATATAGTGTTTGACCTGCTAAGACTGCTGCTGTAAATGCAGCGCTTTTCAAAGGTGGAATACATACAGATTTTACAGAAAAAGAAAAAAAAACACTCTTTAGAGGGTTCTTGCTAATAATAGTTCGAAAAAATTGGAAAAAAAAAACTGTCCATTATAGCTATAAGCTTATTCATATGAAACAATTAGAATTTTGCTTAACTCTACTAGTATAGTTCCACACATGACAAACAAGCACCAGGATAAACATTTTCTTTTATTACTGAACATTTCATACTGAACATTTCCAAATCAAAACCAGGAAATATTAAAATTTCACACATCTTCACTTGAAATCCACTTTCATCTCAAACTGGGAGTCGATTGCAGCCTATAATTGAGGAAGGAATAAAGCAATGAAATGAAAAGAAAGCAATCACTTTTACATCACTGAAACAAATGAGATCATACTTACCAGTTCTCTTTTAGCCTCCTCTATCTTAACTTGAGCGAGAGAAGGACTCTATTGTGGTTTAGAGAGGGGGGGACGTTAAGTTAAAATACAGCAAAGTAAAGTTGTTTCTATAGACATGACTATGAAGTCAAATCTAATTTATATACATTCCCTTAAATGCTTTGTATAATTCCAGTTGTCTATCTAGTGCCTGTCTTATCTATTAATTAGCATAGGACAGATAGTTATTAAGATTATTATCCACCAGTTTCAAGTGAATTTTGGTAAGCATATAAAATGGTTCTGAGCATTTGTGTTGGTGCACAATGCCAGAGGCTCAGTATGATGTTCCCATGTGCACTCATGCTAGGCACTACTGTACAAGCAATCAAATCTGTTCAAACTGTCAAGTTCTTAATATATGTAGGAAATATGCTGATAGTGTGAAAGCAGTGTTTGTAACTGATGAGAGGAAACAAACATACTGGGCTTAGGTCCATGTAAGGCTCCAGTTTCTTCTTCAAGGGAATTATTTCTTGTTTCAGTGCAGTAACCTCCTGAAAGAAAGAAAGAAAGAAAGAAAGAAAGAAAGAANAAAGAAAGAAAGAAAGAAAGAAAGAAAGAAAGAAAGAAAGAAAGAAAGAAAGAAAGAAAGAAAGAACACTTCAAACCTTGAAAGCTGAAAGTGTTATGTTCTCACTCCATGTTGCTTGAGTGTGTTGCAGCTGAAATTACCTGAGAAAGCTGCACAATAGCCTGGTGCGTGATGGACTTGTCCATGTTCCTGGATACAAGCTGGGCCTGCAGGATGGATGAGAGGAGAATAAAACAGACAACAAAGCCTTATGACTGTGCTCTGGCGTGCCAGCTGCTTTGCAGCTCTGATATTTAAACTATCTGATGCCTCCTGACAACAATGCGAAGGGCGTTAACTGTTGGAGCTGTCCACGACATCACCTCTGTCCTCTAAACCAGAGGCAGTAATATGATGCTCACATTTTAGCCAGGTCAAAATACAGTCTGTCTCTTATTATGTTATTGGTTTATTTCCATGGCAACACCAACAAGGTATGAATTAGATTATCTGCAAAGCGTATTGTTAGTTAGCACACTTCTTACCCATCGCTACAAACTAACAAAGACTTTTCTGGACTCTTGATTCTTTCTATCTTTCATACTCCTAATGGAGTATTTTAATGCCACTGGTTATTTGATTGTATTTGTGTTGACTGATTTTCTTTTTATGCTAGCCACTGAGTACATCAATAATTTATGCCTCCTCGGGCAAGTTGTTACAAGAGCACAGACAAATGTGATATACAATACACAATCAAAAAACTCATATATATGCACAACATAAACATTTCACAGATATGGGTATGACACCACAACACACCTCTGCCCTCTCCCTTGTGTTGTTAAACTCTTTGGTCTTTCTCGTCACAAAGCCCATGCTGAGCAGCCTCTCCTCTGCTTTAGCGCTCTCCACCGACTGAGATTTGACAGTTTTGTTGATGGCACTGAAGACAATAAAAAAGAAAGGATTGCAGTTGTGGCATCAGATGCCTTATTTGTGTTGTGACATACAGTATGTGATAGCACAGCACATGTTGTTACAGTAATATTTCTTATGAATACAATAATGAATATCAACATGCCAGTGTCCATTTTCTTACTCTTGTAAGTTGCTCCGCAGCACCAGAGTGGCACCAAGTCTCTTCCTGAGGGCCCTGAGATCCCTGTCAAGTCTTCCATAGGACTTCTCTGCTTCCAGAAGTTCATTAGTGAGATTGTTCACTGCTGGCATAAAGCTACAGAAAACAATCCATACTGTTGTTGTTTTTTAAACCAGGGTAATTACTGACTAGACTAGAACAGAACAATGACACCTTACCTGCACAAGGATGTGTCTCTGACTCCAAGCACCATAGCATTATCCACTAAAGCCGACAAGTAGTCAGCAGCAGGTTTTGACAAGCTTGCACAGGACAGGCCAACACCTTGAAGAAGAACGTCCTGGAGATGAGCACCTAGATGGAGGAAACACTGCTGAGTTCTGCTAAAAAAAACTGTGAATACTTTATGGTATATACTACATGTCTCATCTACATGCAATTTATTGAAGGATGTCAAGACACTGAATCAGTATACTGAAGGCTTATTACAGTTTGGGGACTTATTTTATTACTATATTTTAGCCATCATACATTGTAATCATAACATAACCACCATCATCATGTTAATTGTAGAGCTTTGGGACTGTGCTAACTTTGCTTAAAAGACATACACTGAGACAGAAAACAAGTGGCCAGACAATAATACATATTTATTTAACAACTTTGGTTTAGCAAAACTTATTCTAAAGAGAAAACATAGGGTGAATCTTTGATTTAATATGCAAAGTGAAAAAAATGTTCTGTCACCCAGATTGACTTTACCAAACCTGCTCTACTGACTGGCTTTTACTTAATGTTCCACAAATACGGTCTGAACTTTGAGTAATTATATCTTTTATGTATTTTTCACTATTATTGCTATTATTATTATCATTATAATATTTAATTTATTCTCTTTGAATTTTTATTTGTTTTGCTACCATTGTCCATTTCTCTCTTTGTAATTGTGATCAGTGATCTCTCAAGCATAAATAAGTTTATTACTACTACTTTTCAGTCCACCTACTAGTGATAATTGTTGCAGCTCCAATAAAAAATGATTACTGGAATTTCAGATCTGAGTAAAGTGTTGGGTTATTAATGGCTTGTTTGATCTTCTGATGAGCAGTGTCACTCCACATTGAATGTCAGATGAAGCAGATAAATACTATAATGAGTACAGCCATAGAAGAAAAAGAATATTATGGCAAAAACTACAAGAACATAATTCAATTTGTAGTAAATTAGACTTTCTTTTTTAAGATTTGTGTCTCACTTGTCTCCCAATACCCCCCACTCCCACTAAAAAAAAAAAAAAAACAAAAAAAAACTGATGCTGTCATTATTACTATCTAAATCACA
>JANJYP010021958.1:0-16111 GCA_024605115.1 Rastrelliger brachysoma | reverse complement strand
GCACGGTGAGAAACCATAGTCCTCAAAATAAAACACCTCTAAAAACAGCCCTCAGCATGATACTGCTGAGTGCCTCCTTCATTCTGACCTCGGTGTGTTTTGTGTCGCCACTGTACAAAATGTGAAGATAGTGGAAAATTTTGCTTCATGAATGACAATGGTGTTTCATAACCTGGCAACTTCCTCATATCATGAAACCATTGGATGTTTGCTTGAGCATGAACAGCATTTCTCTTTACTGTTTCTACTACCTTTGTTCTATATTTGAATAACCCCAAAATACTGTGACTTTGTAGTGTGTGACCGTGAATCACAGAGTAAAGTGAAAAGCTAAACATTAATGTAGTGTTTATAGACATTGGTCTCCAGAAGGAAGTTAAAATAAAGTGTTAGGTCCTCCAAATACATTAATAATACTTTTATTGGGCTCTTGAATTTAAAAAAAATGCAACAACTCTTTCCAATAGCTCAAGATAATGTAACCATGATAAATTGTAAGAAATGGCAATAATACAGTATAATTATAATTATTATTACTATTATTCATTGTTATGACAAGGAGACATAAAATCCAGACTGCCCTCCTCCAAACAAAGAAAAACTATATTATACCTCCTCTTTTCATACAATCTCTCACTTCAGGATTTTAGACACCAATGATGTAACAAATTCATTTATTTTTTTTGTATTAATTTAGGCGTTGCCTTTCTACTAGTCTCACATCATCACTATTATGAAGCTGGCAGCTGCAATTCCCTATTATGAATTGCAGCATTTACTGTATTATGTGTCATGTTTTTTTTTGTTTTTTTTCTGTGACATGCAGTGTTTTCACGCAATTTTCTATCTCATCACACACTCTCTAGAAGCTAATTGATCACTTCCTGTTATAAACTGTCATGTTATGGGTGGATAAAAATTGTGTCCTCTCTCTGTATATTTTATGTTTTGGATATCCTGTACATGAATGTGTTTTTGCATTCTTTAGTTATCATGAAGTGTGTGTGTGTGTGTATGTGTGTGTGTGTGTAATTTTTCTTTCCTCTCCTCAGACATTAATGGTTTTGAGTCAAACAGCTTGAACGATAGTCTGCACAGTTGCCAATTTGAGGACATTATTTTGAGTTTATTACCAGAGATCAAACACTTCTCTGTGGTTCTAGTATATTTCATCTCTTTTCTGTTCCCCTTACAGTGCGGGATAGTGCTGGGAACTATCCTGTTGTTCTTCTGTTCATGGATGACCCACAAGTCGTGCATGTTCCTGGTCCACACAGCCAGCAACACTAAACGAAGGACCTATGCTGGACTGGGTGAGATAACATTGTAATGAGTGGTATTTCTATGTAAATTAACTTTTAATTAGCTGTTTTGCATCGCTTGCCGACACAATAGTGATTCTATCTATTCAAACTTCATGAAAACTCTTTCATTTGTGAATTTTATTGTTTCCTCGTATCCGGTTTCTGTCAGGTTGTTCCTGGGAAAACTCCTTTTTCACAGGAAATAATATTCTTTTTTTATTACAGCAGCAGCTTGTTTAAAGGACCAGTGTGTTGAATTTAGTGGCATCTAGCAATAACATTGCTACATGTTCCCTATGTAGATCTAAAGAACTCATACTTAGCTAATAAGGACACTGGGATTCTTAATTTAAGCATACTTATGAGCCTCTTATTCCATTTCTGCCAAGTCTGCTCTATTCCACAAAATTTTACACACTGCGCTTTTAAAGTAGTAGAAATTGGTAGAAAACAGTAGCAGACAATAGCCCCCATGCATATTAAAGGTTCAGGCTCCTGTACTGTCATGCTCACAATGAATAACCGGTGTGTGTCGTGAATGTCACACAAGCACAGTTACTTTGTTTTATCAAAAGCAGCTATTTTTAGCTCTCTGCCGTCTGTTTGCCCACATGTTGTTCACACTGATGTCTCTACCTCCCCTGCAGCTTTCCACGCTTACGGTAAACCAGGAAAAACACTGGTGGAGACGAGGCAAGTGTAATTATATATCCCCAACACACATTATTATGTATTTTAAGTGCATATTGCGACTTGATTCTCCATAAATAATTATCAGACTTTAAAACATTGGAATATTTAAAGTGTTTTTTCTCTGTTCTTTTGCAGTATGATCGGTTTGATGTTAGGGACCTGTATTGCTTTCTACGTTGTCATCGCTGACTTGGGCTCCAATTTCTTCGCTCAGTTGTTGGGTTTACAGGTTTGAGATCATGACTTTGTTTCTAAGTTCCCTGCGGCACAGTTCTCTCTGGCCTTCCTCTTCATTTTTCAAATCCTTAAAGCTATAATATGCATGTATGTCGTAATAATATGATTGCGGTAAAGCAGCAAACTAACATTAAGCAAAAAGAAGTAAGTAAGATATAATTACATCATGTCTCGCTGTCCTCTAAAGGTGACCGGCAGTTTCCGCGTGCTGCTGCTGATCGCTGTGTCTCTGTTCATCGTGCTGCCTCTCAGCTTGCAGAGGAACATGATGTCCTCCATCCAGTCCTTCTCCGCCATGGCTCTCATGTTCTACACCTTATTCATGTTCACGGTGAGCCCACTGCCACACAGGCGCCCTGATGTTTATGCACTGGATTTGACTAGACTGCAGTAGCTTTGCTTACAAAGTCTGACAAGCCGCATGCATGTGGTAGAATTGCATTTGGAATAGTTATGAAGCTTGTATTACAACACAGTAAAGTTAAATACAGCTTTTTTAAAAAAGTGTAATGATAGTCTGACATCTGCAACACTGGAACATGTTTATTTAAATAATATAGTTAGAAGTTGTCAAGATGTACACATAAAGTATAAATATGATTTACATCAGTGTTTTCAGTGTCTTCTTCCCCAGGGACGTAAATGCTATAAAGCATTATTTATAACCTACTGAATTGCTCATAGGCCTCTGCTTCTGTTTTAACACAAGAAGTATGTGATTTACAGCATATTCTTTGGATGACTGTCATTTTGATGTATTCAATGTTAATTCTTCTGTATCTGCTCCATTGTCCAGAACTACGTCTTCCTTACCAACACATTATTGTCTTGCTCCTCTGTTTTTTCTTTTAAAGAGCAAATTCACACTAAATCACATAAGGCAGAAAATAATTGCAGCGCTGCTCTTTATAGGCTAAGACGAAGGCATTCCCCTGAGACACAGGCACCACTTGGAAAACAGCCAGTTTTGGCCACAGGAGACTTTCAAGTACTACAAATGTAAAGTGAATGAGGGTCACATGGTCAGTTCCACTAAATCATGAACTCCTGCATCTTTAGAGAATTATCTTTCTGGATCTGCTCATTTGTTATGAAACCTGTGTCTATGCCAAATATGAATATGTCACATGGAATTTATATATTCTGACTTGCTCTGTGCCTATTCATTTCAGCTGTTTGTAAATCAAGCACATTTGAAGCTGGGACAGTTTGATATAAAATAGTGTTCAATACTTTTCTCTGATTGATTTCTACTGTGCACAGTTTTTTCAGCTTTTTAGATGTCATTTTGGAGTGAAAACAGTATACTCATAGAGAAAACTAGGGCTGCTACTAACTTTTAATGAGCCAAACATTTTATTAAAAATACTGTTCAAAATCTCAAATATTTAAATTACAATGCTATAAAACAGAAAAGTAACAAATCCCCTCATTGGAACGAATTTGTGGCATTTTTGCTTAGTAAATGATCTTCAGTAATCTATCCTGTTCAAACATGCATCAGCACAGTATAGAGCTCATTAAACATATTAAAACCTTTGCTGCTACGGTTCTCACCAGTACATAGGAAGTACAGCCATTTACTACTAAAGCAACTAGTAGCTAACACTTTGCAACAAGACGTGCATCACTGTTTCCATTCTGTTTAATTATTTTGTGATGTTTAAGCAGCAATTCACCTCTCATTAGCCTCCAAGTTTGAAATGTGTTCAGCAGTGTGACATACTAAAAAAGAATAGAGAGCGCGAGAGTGATCCAGCTGCAGTTTTCTGCCTCGTGTGATTCAGCTCATTTACTCTTTAAATATGCACACACACACACACACACAGTCTGTTTATGCATGTGTGGTTCTGTTTTTTATTGACCTGTAGTTGTGCTCCCACAGAAACTTCAAACTGCTGTTTACGGTCTTTCTGTATGACTGCTAGTTCCGTAGCATGGCGATAACCTGATGCAGTGTTGTGGTGTGTGTCTGGCTTGAGATCCAGGCCCGGGCCCCGGTCCAGACCCCTAACCCTCTAACTGTGACCTATCTACTTCCCTTCCCTCCTTTCATCCTACCTTTCCTTTCTTCTCATTGCACCACTTTTCCTCTCTGTCCCTCCCTCTCCCACTTGTGTCCCTCTGCTCTCCCCTCATCCTCGCTTACTACTCTCTCCCCCCCATCCCCACCCCCCTCCCCACCTTCCTGCACCCTCTACCTGCTGTTCCTGCTGCTGGTGCTATAGATAGTGTTGTCGTCTCTGCGCTACGGCATAATCTCGGGCTCCTGGGTGGAGCGGGTTCACCTGTGGCGCATGAAGGGCGTCATTCAGTGCCTGCCCATTATCGCCACAACCTTCTGCTGTCACCCGTAAGTAAAACCCCCCTGGAAAAAAACCACCCCCTAGTATAACACCACCGTAAGGGCAGTGGAGGGGGGGTGGAGAGTGGCAATTTTGGAGCTAAAAAGAAGCCCAATGTTTCCCACCTGCAACTCCTCAAACGCTCCTCCCACCTACCTGAACCTTCTTCTCAATCATCCCCTGTTTTTTTTTTTTTTACCTTTTTAATTTCGGGTTTGGTCTGAGCCATGTCAGCTCTGTGAGTGTGTATGTGTGTGTTTGTGTTTTTTGGTGGCAGTAGTAATAAGGCAGAGTGTCACACAAGTCAAGTGAAAGTTACATCTTCGCTTTCCTCCAACCTCCGCACCAACCCCCCACACCCTCCTCCCACACACGCACACACACACTCGGGATGAGCAGCCTGTGTGTGGGTACAGGGAGGCAGAAGGGTCATGAAGGGTTCAACTGTTCTTTTGGGTTTTTATGAGGTAACAAAAGGAGCAAGACATTGGAAACACACTGATTGAAAACCTGCAGGGTAATTTTCACCAATGTTTAGATTAACCTGTAAATTAATCATGATATCATTTATTCATTTCGTGTCACCTTCATACTCATTACCTGACTCTTTATTTCTTAAAGCTGTGACAGGTTTTTGTTCAGTGTGTGGTTTCCGTGTTCCTTTCTTGATTTATTTTCTGGTTTTCTCTCCTCCATTCATTACTTCCATTATCTGTCTGTGAGCCGTCAGCATGGTTACAGCCCCCCTTCGCCCCCTTTCTCTTCTTCGTGCTCTCCCCCCTCACCCCCACTTGTGTTCATTTGGTTTGGGCCGTAACTCCCCTTCCCTCCCCCCTTCCCCCCTCCCTCCTTCCCCTCAGATGGTGCTGTCCTCGTTCAAACATGGGCTGCTCAGCGGCTGGTGGCTAGGGCAGGTCAATGTGGTGCGCTGGGAGGGTGTGTTTCGCTGTCTCCCCATCTGTGGGATGGCCTTCGCCTGTCAGTCGTAAGTACTCCTCCCACCCCTCCACCCGCACAGTAATGAATCTAATGCCAAACAAGACTATAAAGAATTCTTAAAGTGGAAGATCATTGTCTCAGAAAAAGGGAAAATTTGATGGTAGTCCTAAAATCATGCGGTGGGTAGATGTTCAAACGTGGGCTGTCCTGCTCTCTAACCCCTGCAGCGGCACAGTGAATCGAGCCTTTCATTGCTGGATATAGTAATTGAGTCACGGTTAGTGCATGCATACTTGCATAATATCTTAAAGCCACAGCGGAGGGTTTGGTGTCATGTCAAGAAAACACACAGAATTTGTGGTGGAGACGGGTTGATTGGGAAGTTGCAAAGGGAGGCCGCTGATTTGGCTAACATGCTTCTCACAGGCAGTTCATCTATTTCTGGCCAGCCTTCAGGTCTGAACTCTCTGGAATTAACCTCTTCATTTCATCATGAGACTTGAACTTCTTTTCAACCAGGCTGCATGTTTTTTTTTTTTTATATGAATGAAAAGTTTGAAAACGGTGTTGCCTTTTAATCATCGAGAGACTTTGAAGGTGTCAAAAGCAAAAATGAAAAAACAGTCAAAAAACAGTGTACCAGACATTGTTCAAAATTTGGCGTGAAAAAAGTACAATGTCCCACTTTATAGCCTTAAAACAATGAGGCTAGTTATAGCTAGAGTAGAAACCTTTGCGAACCTTATCTGCATTTACCAATCAGATTTGAAATAAAAATTTGCAAACCACAACCAAGCTAGTGCAGAAAATATAACGTACATCTGATATGTATTTTTTTTTTACACATATATATCAGATGGAAAAGGGTTTTTACACCAATCTTTTCATTCCATTAACTTTCCCTCCAGTGACTGCAGAGACTACATTACTACAGTTTTCTTCTCACAGCTCAATCAGAGCCTCTTTGAGTCACAGCATTCATTCATTTCTCCATTTTCACCCATCTGCATGCTCTGTCACTGCTTCTTTTGTCCCCTTCCTCAACGCTTTAGCGCTTGCTCTGGCTAGGTAGTGAATCGAGCAGTGAAGTTTATCACGAGAAGGAATAATCTGGGTGTTGGGAAGTCTTATCTTGGATTTGAATGTAGCAAATGGAGTAAAGATGCAAGGAGTTTTCTGGTGAGGTCATAAGGGGCCAGATGTTTGGGTGGTGGTGGTGGTGATGGTGGTGCATGGGGTTTGTTTATGCGAGAGAGAGAGAGAGAGAGAGAGAGAGACAGAGAGAGTGAGGTAAGTGGCAGGAGCGGGTGACTGTAGCCCTGAGACTGAAATGAGACTTTAATTAATGTAATTGCACAAAGCCAACATAATATTATGGTCTTACAGGCGTGTTCATTAGCGAGTGAGGTGTGCGCACGCTTAAAGAGGAAGAAAGTGTGTGTTTACGCATGTGTGTTTTGTGCGTCAGTTCCCACTAGCAGTGCTGAGTGATATTTGGCAGGGTGATTTCTTGGCCTGTGGTCAGGCCGAGCGAGGCAAGCGCTCCGTTAGGAGGCAGGCAGCTTAAGCCAAACCACTAATCAACACATTGGACTGCCGCCATCTTACAGACACACACTGATGTATTCACAGGCTGATTAAACAGCTCTCAGCACATTGGATTTTTATTACATTCATGAAATGTGTTTACTTTCAGTTAAAACATTACTTAACATCACCATTATGTCGGGGATGAGAGCTGGCCCTGTTGTTTTTTTGGCTGAACGTTTGGATCGTGAGGAGCAGTTAGCTCGTAATAGAAGGACATAAGAAAAACATGTGCGGCGAAAATGTCCCTCTGTGATGCTACTGTCAGCATGCTTTAAGCTCCAAGTTAATGATGTTATCTACAGCACACAGTCTAGCCTTCAAAACACACACACACACACACTCCCTCACGTCGGCTTTGAAGTCGCACTCTGTCATATTTCCTCAGTTTAAGGGCAGCGTTAACGCAAATAAAAACACATTAGCCTCTGAATCTGGACTATTGAGTGACCATTAGGTGCTTTAGCTCCCCACTTACAATATACCATTTTATTTAACCTTGGCTATGAGATTTACTGGTTTTGCAGATTAAACAAGCGTCAAGGAAAAGCACCACGGGACAGCACTCGCTCATAAAACGAGAGTGTGTGAAAGAGAGAAAGGCAAAGAGAGAACAAGAGAGTTGTGGTATATATATATATATATATATATATATATATATATATATGAGGGAAGGGGAGAGCGAGAGAAGAGGCGAGCAAGTAAGAGTCTGCCAGGAAAGTTTATAATGCTCTAAAACCTGCCAGGCACTAGCTGTTATATATAAAGCCTGTAAATTCGCTGGTTAATGCGCCGATGGTCCGCTCCACGCCTCTCACTGCCTCTTATAGTACAGAGCAGAAAATGACACCTGGCTTTACAAACACTCAGTCTCAGGTTCAACCTCAGCCAGCCTTGACTACTGTCACCCATTCTGCCACACACACACACACACATATACAGACACACTCACATCCATACATGTACAAAAACTCTACATCCTTCACCCCCACTGCCATGACATTATTTCCATCCACTCCGATTTTAAAAACTGCTTTTTGTGCACCAATGAGTGGAAACATTAATTGTTAAATAATTAATATTAACTATATTGTTTTACACAGTTTCCACATGCTCAATAAGTTGTTGCGTTCATGTGCGTGTCAGATGTGCATACGGACACACAGCTTATATACCAATGAGTTTTATGATTGTACACATAAGCAGCTGATTTATATCTGGCTATATGAATTCGGGGCCTGTTATTGCTGTTAATAATGAAAAAAAATCACTTAATGATCCAATTATGAAATTTGCTTGTGAAAATGTTAAATGAATGCAGCATCATCATGAATATATCAAGACAACATAAATGAGCAAACTGTTCAGTTTTTTTGATTTTTAAGTAAATTATTTTAGTATGGTTTGCTGAAAATGAAAAGTAAACTTCATTCGCAAGTAATACAGATAATCACACCTATACACTAGTGAGTTTGCATGAATGATTTTAGATTGGCTCAAATAAGACAAAAAAACTTGTTAACGTTGCTGATGACTTGCTTACAGTGTTAAAATTCTGATGGGCTAAACAAGCAAAAGTAAATAAATCATTTATCTGTGTAGGATGCTGACAAGGACATGAGGAGAGTGATGCATCAATTGATTATTTAGTGGCACAAATGGGCCCCCATATGGCTGCTCATTAAAAAAAAAAACAGCAGTCGCGCCACCAAATTTTAAGTAAGTAGACTGTCATATGCTGCGTGTTGTGAGCTGCTGGAGCAGAGAAAAGAATCATCACAACTTAGCCGATTCACAAAACAGCTACAGGCAGCTACAGGCTCCCTTTTTCCCTGACTTACCCGGCCAGATTTCATGCAAAACTTCCCATAAGCAAAAGTCTGATAATCACGCACATGAACGCAGCAGCAGTAGCGGTAGTCACAGTGTGGTTGTCACGCAGCATGCAGAGTGTGTTGGGCTGCTTGTCTCTCACAGGCAGGTGCTACCGACGTACGACAGCCTGGATGAGCCGTCCGTCAAACGCATGAGCACCATCTTCACCTCGGCCCTCAACGTAGTCACCATCTTCTACATCACTGTGAGTGCAAACTGCACTTCCACGCACACCTGCCGCCTCCCTCCCCTTTACCCCCTCATCCACACCAGTCCACCTACTATTAGTGCTGTCACATGGAGACATTGTGATTTGCTGTCCTCTGGTGTTCTTTTCTAGAATACACTGCCTTTGAAGTTATTCCGTTTTTGTTTATCATATTTGTATCAGTGGTGAAATTTGACTTTTTATTTCATTTAAACTGACATTAAAGAAACTTTTGAAGGTGACGTCTCCATAAGTCAGCACAACAGTAGAAAACGATAAGAAACACACTCACTGTTCTATGATTCTGCTTCATCTTTTTTCACCTCTCTCTGTACCCTCCTCTTCCTCCTGCCCCTCCTATCTGAAGGTGGGCTTCTTCGGCTACGTCAGCTTCACCGAGAACATAGCGGGCAACGTGTTGATGAACTTCCCGTCCAACCTGGTGACTGAGATGATCCGAGTAGGCTTCATGATGTCCGTGGCCGTTGGATTCCCCATGATGATCTTACCATGTCGCCAGGCCATCAACACCATGCTTTTTGAGCAGCAGGTGAGCTTGAACGGTCAGGGTACAGTTTCAGTTCTGACCAGCTTGATTTAGCGCAAAAATTCAAACTTGTTTATTTTTTCGTTTGAGAATGAAAATGTCCAAACTTTTTACTGATACTTTGTATGTTACATTTTAATTTGATATGTTTGTTTTATTGTGTAACTCACCATGTCATTATCGCAGCACTCACATCCTCTCTGTTACACAGTTTGATGAGTAAAAACAGAAGTTTTTTTTCCCATAAACACAGCTTCATCTAAACACCTGCTACGCAACTCAACTGTGATGTCATTTGTCAACGTTTATCATATCCAGGCACACAAACACATCTTGACACATACCATTTATCATGTAGTTGAGAAGCTCGTGGCATGTACGCTGTTAAATTTCACCTCTATTAAGTCCTACGTGTGTGTATGTTTTTTGTTAAGTAAATCAGACCAGTAGTTGTTTTGATTGTACTGATTTTGGGCAATATGATAACAGAGAAATGAAGCCAAGCATTTAGCAGGACTGCAATGTGTCAGTGGTTCTCTTCTTCTAATTTCATCTTTTCTTTTCTCTCTCTCTCTCTCTCTCTCTTTCTCTCTCTCTCTCTCTCTCTCTCTCTCTCTCTCTCTCTTGTTCTCTTTTTTTGTGTCTTACAGCAGAAGGATGGGACGTTTGCTGCCGGGGGATACATGCCTCCTCTGCGCTTCAAGATGATCACCCTCTGCATTGTGTTTGGCACCATGCTGGGAGGCATTCTCATCCCCAATGGTACATCCTGTGTGTGTGTGTGTGTGTGTGTGTGTGTGTGTGTGTGTGTGTGAGAGCTCGCAGACTGGAGGTCTTTAAGGTGCATGTGTTCCTTTATGTGGGCGGAGTAGCTGGGGAGCTTTACGACGTGTGTGAATGTGACTTTACGAGTCAGTGACTGTCACACTCTAACACAGTCCTTAAATCAGGGCCCTAACTTTTATCTCCTTTTAGACGGCAGACAGGAAGATAGGGCTATTATTCTCTCAGACTCTCTCATTCTCACAAACACACTCGCACGCACACAGACCGGATCCGTGTACACACTAAACGCCGGCTCTCTGTGTTAGCGCCTTTGAGTCCTTTCGTCCCTCTCGCAAACAGTTTCAAAACGGTGGCAATGTAAAGGTTAGCATGAGTTTATGTTTTATTCATCCTTTTATACGGTGGCTGTTTGTTAAACTTTTAAATTGGGTGGACACATGGACGCACACACACGCACACACAGAGAGAGAGAGAGAGAGTGGGGCTTGGCTGGCTCTTTGTGTATCTAATCAGGCTAATAGACTGAGGAGAAGGGAGGTAAGGACCCCAGGGAGAATGGACACTAAATCTGAGGGAGACAATATGGTGTCCGTCCTCTGGATGAGCGATGGGTTTCCGGGCCCAACGCCCAGCCAGCCTGGTCCACAGACACAAGGGTGGGGCCATTGGAGTAGGGGGGGGGGGCTCACTGTTACTGCCAGGAGCTGGGTGCCATGGACGGGAGCCGGTAGCTTGGGGCTGGGCGAGTCGCTTGTTATGAATGAATGGTGGAGGCAGGTACGAATGGAAGTAGCGTAGTTTGGGGAAATATTTTGACTTCTCCCCACATTCCCAGCCACATGGATTCAAGTAGCCCTTTATTAACACCACCGATTATGCTCCAGATGTGTTTATTTCAACTGATTCGGTTACAGTAAACTACATAAAAGTGGACATTGTTATAATAATTTTTCATATAATTCAGTTGTTAGTGTTTGCTTCATCACTTGGAATGGCAGAAGCTGGAATTGATCTATCATTTCCAGCTAATTATTTCAGCTATTTATGCGTCGTTTAATCTAATAATTTAATTGCAACTTTTGTTTCATCTGTTTATACATTACTTTAGGTTAATGCTTCAACAGTTTCTGTGTTACTTCAGGCTAGTAATTTTTGGCTGTTAATGTATGACTTTTGGCTCGTTGCTTTAGTTAATTATTTTTCGACTGTTTAACCCATAGTTTCAGTTATTCATCTTTTGTTTTTAGCTGAAAATGTGCTCCATGTGACTCTTTTCTGCTTTTCTCTCTTTTAGTGGAAACCATTCTGGGTCTGACCGGAGCCACCATGGGCAGCCTCATCTGCTTCATATGCCCCGCCCTCATCTACAGAAAGATCCAGAAGAACGGCCTCATCTCTCAGGTTACAGAGCTTGCGTTCGGTTAATCATTTTACTCATTGACAATATGCTCGTTGACTGTTCTTTTGACCTGTTGCGCTGCTCTCCTGTTTCTCTCTTTCCCTGCAGCTGGTGCTTTGGGTGGGTCTGGGCATCCTCCTGGTCAGCACCTTTACCACCCTCTCCATCTCAGCCAGCGGCCCTGGGGTCAAAGTCCAAGTTCCTCCTCCTCCGGCGCCTGACAAGAACAACCTGCCGCTACCGGACCTTCCGCAGATTCACGGTAAAAAGATCACGACCCGCGCTAATGGCTGGCATTCACTTACCCACTTGATGGACTGTGTATGAAAGTGGTTTACTAATGAGCCGTGGAAACATTTACCTCAACGGGCCAGAGCCAGGGTTGTCTGCGGTGTCTGAGATTGGACAGCAGCGCCGCATGTAATTATTTCATGCAAAAAAAAAAAGGTGGCAGGAGAGATGTGTTTACTCCTCATTTTATTTTTCAAAGTCATGGGTCGCAGCACCCTAAAAGAGCAACTTAAAGAGAACACGAGGCAGTAGCGAGGGGGCCAGAAAACAAAAGCACACAGCTATGGCATAGAGGAAAGAAGAAAAAAAAAAAAAGGAGGTTCTTTCATCTCTGGAAGAAGAAAAGATGGAGACAGACAGAGTGAGTGATAGACAGACAGACAGGCAGGGTGAGGAGATAACCTCTTGATAATATCTGAGAGCAGCGCTGAGTGCTTGACATTGATGGAGCGAGAGTGATGCCCTTCAAACTCCAGCAATTTTTTCTCCACCCCTCTACCTCTGTTCATTTCTCCTGCCACCCCTCCTCCCCCAAAATACATGGTCTACACCCTCCCCTACACCCCCTCCACCCCACCTCCCATATCTCCCGTGGCAGCTATAAAATGCCTGCAAGCTCTGACTGTATAAAAGGGAAGAGGTTGATATGGGTTTGGGTAGGGGGTGGGCAGGGGTTGGGATAGGGGGTACAAGGATGCAGATGGGAGCAAATGGAAATGAGAAGGAGAGGAAAAAAACCTGCGAGTATGAAGGGAGTCCAGACAGCTCCTCATCCTCACCCTTCACAGAAACCAGAAACATCTTTTTTTGCCTCCTCCATCTTTCATTCCTTTTTCCATCTGAAACCCTTATTTAATTTTTACAGCATTCTTCCCTCCTATCTTTGCCAAGGTGAAACCTATACTCGCTGACATCCACACCTGTTTCCTGTTTGTCACTTTAAATTTTAATTCATCTTCACTTATCTTTTCTCTCGCCACCCTCCCACCCCCCCTCTCTCACTCATTTATTCTACACCTTATCACTCTCGCTATAGTCAGTGTTTGCTGCCACCTAGTGGAGCTACTCCTTAAAAATACGACCATGTGAGACATTCCTGGGTGTTATTTTTGTTTTAATGTTAGCGGTTAATGTGTACAATAAACATCTCTGTACGAGAATATAAAGAACACATGTTGGTGGTGGGTAGTGTGACATATAATGCAATACAACAATTTCATATATCTCAACGCAAAAAAATACTAAGATAAGTGAGGTGTCACATTTATGATTCTTTAATGAGTTGCAGTAACGTGTCTCATATTTTTCAGACTGGCTGCAGAAGCTGAAAAAAAATGCACGAAAATTAAAAAGGCCATCATCAGCACTAAAGAAGAGTAAAAAAAAATCTCATTAAACTTCCAATTTTATGGTTTTATAATAAATATGGTGCTAAAGGGGAACCAGAGTTTGGCAAAAGGATTTCAGAAATATCTTAGCATTGCATTTTCATACACATCCATCTGCAGTACTAAGTGTTTATTCATTTGCATATGTCTACATATAGACAAGCCTCAGATCAAGAAGCAAGTGGAGGTAGAAAAACCAGACATCCCAGCTGTTGAAGAGGTACAACCTGGGAAGAGGGAGCCGGCTGAACCTCCCCAGATTAAGGGCCCGGTGGAAGTACCAGAGAAGAAGAAGGAGGCGGAGGTACAGCTGGACCGTCCTGATGCCGGTAAGTAAACCAAAATTTAAGCCGGTTCTCACTGAGCTGGGTAAAATTTTTGAACGCTCATTGTCCGTCCACCCAGGCGTCGCAGTACCAGAGGGAGAAGCGCATCGCCATGAACCGCCCATCCCTCACGACGAGGTCATGGTGGACACGAGAAAGAACAACGCAGAGCTGGAGGAGGAAAAGAAACAGCCGCTCGCCCCCGTGGGAGGGGACGAACCGGAAGCCAAAAGAGAAGAAAAGCACGCTGTGAAGTTAGAGGACCAAAAAGAGGCCAAGGAAGAGGAGAAAGTGAAGCCTGTTGAGCCTGTCGTGAGGAAAGAGGAAGTGGATTTGGGTGGAGGCGAGGTCCTGTCTAATGAGGTGCTTGAGAAGCAAGGTGGAGAAGTGGACAAAAAGCGGGATGTTCCCCAACTCAAACAAGAAGATAAGATAGATCACGTGAAAAATTCTGTAGAACAAGCTGATAAAGCGGACAAACCTGCAATTGCCGTAGTGAAACGTGAGTATCGCTTTGTTCTTGTGTATCTCTTACCTAAAAAAAAAAAACACAACATTGACCTTGACCTCCTTGATATTTGGTGAACCTTTCAGCTCCACCTCCTGAAGGAGACGAGGCTCCGGCCGCAGACGGCAAAGACACAGTGGACGAGAAGATGGACGGTGAGCGGAAGAGAAATTTCAGACTTACATAGAGTTTGAATTAACAAAAGAAAAAGCCTTCAATAATCAGCTAAAACATCATGTGGATACTAGTCTCTCCAACAACAATAGACTCCATAGTCCAGAATGCAACACAGCTGCAGCCTTGTGGGGATTACACAGTAGCCTCTTTTGACAATGCGACATAGCACATGACTGTTTTCTGTTTAGCCTTAAATAGAAAAAAAAGAGCTAGTGTAGTGACTTTAAAGTTATTCCTAAAAATACCACATTTTAACACATTTTAAAGCATTTATCTGTGCTGCTGCCTCTTCCTCTCATCTCACTTTGCTTGTTTTTATCGATGTGATCTCATCTCTCCATATTTGCTCATCGTACCTATTATGATTATTATAGTATTTGTGAAGTTACAAATGGTGTAAAAATGCAGCAGAGGTATTCAATTCCACTTCTCTTCTCCTACTTCCTGACCTTGCTTGATACACTCGGCAGTCTTTTTTGGCTTTGGTTGACTATCTTATTCTGTTGTTTACTTTTGCCCTTTCTCTCCTCCTCCTCCATCTTTACCCCTTTTGTTCTTTCTTTTCTCTGCCGGACTCCTATCACAGTGATAAAAAAGCTGGTTGCAGGTATGAAGTCCCTCTTCCCTCTTCTCTTCTTTATCTTGGTCTGTTGCTCAGCTTTTCTGTAATTCACCCAGTGGAGCCATTTATCTATTAAGTTTATAGATAATTCTATATATAGTTTGATATATTTTTGTATTTCTGCCATATCACTAAATAATGCACTCAACCCATCCTCTAACATAGTTCTCACTCTTGGTTTATGTTTAAAGCTTTTATTTTAGAGATGTACGTTTGAATGGATCCGTGTTAGATAGCGCAAAGCCATAGAGGAATTTTGTCTATTTCCCTCCCCCTCCTCACCTTAGACACTGGCCCTAGATCATCCTTACTAAGCTTTTTACAGACCCTCTAACTGCTTCACAGTTCTCCAAACAGGTTATGACGTGTTTTTAATTCAAAGTTTCTATCTCCAATGTAGAGGGTCAGCTGGACCACGCCGTGTTGCTAAAAGTGATCAAGGAGCAGCACGAGCAACAAAAGAGACTTCTCGACCAGCAGGAAAAACTGCTGGCTGTCATACAAGAGCAGCACAAAGAAATTCACCAGAAGCAGCCTGCCGGTGAGTATTCAAAGAATGTTTCATAGGGTTCCCGCGCATCCTGGAAAACTTAAGAAAACCTGGAAAATGAAAGAACAAAGTAAAATGTCCAGGAAAAGCTACAGATATCAGGGGAAATGATTTCTCCTCCCTCTGCTTCTCTCTGCCTTTTGAGGGAATGAAAATGGTTTAGAAAGGTTCTTATTGCTAATGTTGTTAGCATAAATCAATGGGAAACATAGCAAAGTTAGCTATGAAGTTATTTTTTTCCTTTATATGGCAGCTCATGCAATTCAAAGTGTTTTAGTTTGACTGAAAAACAAAAACAACATAACAAGTAAAGTAAAAATGTACTTGGT
>JANJYP010021949.1:0-18073 GCA_024605115.1 Rastrelliger brachysoma | reverse complement strand
AGAGAGAGAGAGAGAGAGAGAGAGAGAGAGAGAGGCACAGATAGATGGGCAAAAAAAAAAAAAATCAACTAATTGATGGAAATATCCTTGGCTGCTCTCCAGTTTGACCACAGGGCTGTTCCCAGCCACCAGATAGCAGAGAGAGAGAGAGAGAGAGAGAGAGAGAGAGAGAGAGAGAGAGAGAAATGGGACGATTTTCTTTTCTCAGTATTTCTTTCTCCTTTTTTTTTGTTTTGCAATACAGTACACTGTCATTACAAACCTAATATTGCCATATTGTATTAAACAAAGAACATTTGAAGAGTGAATCATTTTGAAATCTAAAGTTACAAAAACATGTATTTCAGAGATTTGCTTCAAATAGTACCTGAAGAAAAACTGAAGTAACTGAAGTAATTTTTTACTGAGACACACTTTTTTCTTTTTACACTCTAACACAAATGACAATAAAAATGCTGATATCACAAATGAAAAAAAACAAACATTTCACATGACTACCATTTAAAGGAGTATTAAATACCAAGAGTATATAGCTTCTGTATCATGATGAACCTTGAAAAATAGGCGTGGCATAATGACTCTTAGCTCTGTGCTGCTGATTGATGGGTGGATGTCTTAATATTAGTGGTTGCAATGGGATGTCATTTTTTCTTCTTTACCTTGTGCCTTAGGAATATGTGCAATATTGTGAAACTGTGTCAACTCTGTTTTGCTACTGTCACACTCCTTCAGGCAACAATATTTATCTTATCTTTCAAGCCTACTTAAGCACATGTCATATTTTGTTTTACAGGATGAAAACATGATTGGATTTTGATATAATAAAACAAAAACATTGATTTTTTTTGGCATATAGTGTTAAATATGACCTGGGATGTGATCTAAAGTTTCAAAGACCTTTCTCTCTTTTAAATGTGGCAAGTAAATGGTTACATTCATTTTAGAAAACATATATGTTACCACTATTGGTATCCATCTATCTCTTCTCTGGTTTTGATTTCCAATAACTCTTGAAAGATATATTAATGCTTAACGCTCCACTATGTCCACTGGTCACTGGTTTGCCTGCAGTTTGATTCTGTGTGAGTGCAGTGAGTTTATTAGGGCTGCCTGCTGTGACTGGAAATTAACTGGATGAGAACAGTTAGACTGAACCAAAACAGTAAAAATGAGGAGCTACGAAACTGAAACAATGAGCTAAATGATGCTAAAACACTTTGTATAGCTGAAGGGAAATGTGAAACAGATGATAATTCTGTTGTTTTGTCTTCATGTTCACATTATATCAGCAATGTGAACACCTTATATATTATTGATACAATTTTATCCATTATTAAATAGTGATTAGTGCAGAGATTTAAGAAAGGTTTTGGTTGAGTGAAACATTTTCACTGAACATGAGCTCCTTACACAGTGCAGTAAAATATTTTAGTGCACATAATTTGGGTTGTCTCATCTTTTTGTGATGGAATATGAATTTCTCATTTTCATGTTCATTTTATGAAATGTCAGGTCGCTCGTCTGTCTCATGTTTTGTCTGTTTTTATGTGTAATTCAGGAGGCTTCCTGCTGTAGTCGCTTTGGCCTTATTCATACAACCATATTGTAAGAGTGAGAGAGAGCAGATTGAAAGGGAATTCTGGTATTCTGTATTCTTGAATAAATTCTCTCTGAATGTCCTACATTTTCTCTGTGTGTGTGTTCATGAGTGTGTGCGTGTTTTTTGATGTACCATAGTATAGAGGCCTCAGAGGAGAAGCACTCATAAGAATTCAAATTTATGTTTATTAAAGAGAAGCGGAGAAGGAAATGAGGACTTAGAGCCTATGAATGTGATTCAAATTGTGTGTGTGTGCATGTATGTGTGGAGACAGACACTGGAAGGGTGAGAATAGAAAATGATTGGACATGTTTTAGTGCATATTTGTTTATTTTTTTTATAAAGCACTGTGAGGCCTGCACGGTGTATGCAGGCATTCACTACTTCTGTGTGACTGGAAGCATGTATACTTTGTTTTGCATGTGCATGCTTTCCTGCCAGCATGCATTTGTTTTTGTTTGTATGCGTGTGCTTGCAAGCGTACTGCGTTTTTATGTGTGTGTGTGTGTGTATGTGTGCGTGCGCATGTGTGACTAGTGTGTCGGTGCAGGCAGGCAGCAGAGCACCGCTGGGTGATGGCCTAATTCAGCAGGGCTCAACATCAAAGAGGCTGACTGCTGCAAGGGCTTTAGCCAGCCCTACTCTGACATGACTACTGTCACAGAGAAAGAGAGATGGAAAGAAGAAGAAAGAAAAATCAGAGGAGGGAGTGGCGTGGGTAGCAGGGAGAAATATAGAGAGGAGAGTCCTGTGTTGTTTAATGCATAGAGCATAAAAGTAAGCGAATTAAGGAGAAGAGTTTGAGTCCTCCTAGCCACTCATGCTAAAATGAGTGCACTTATGGAACTGTAGGGCACACTGGATGAACAGCCAAGTGGCGTGTATGTCACATCATTTCATGTAAGAATGTGAGAGAAGGAGAGGGAAGGAAAAAAAAACAAGGACTTAAAGGGCAGGACAGGTCAGAAGATGCCATGAAAGAGAAGTTTACTTTATGACACATGTGAAAACTGCCTTTTGACTGCACAAAGGATATCACTTTTTGCTATAGTGAGCGTTTTACAGAGAATACATGATGGTAAAGTAACACACCAGCTGTTTGTGGACCTAAGTGCATATGAAATTATTAGAGCAGAAGCCTCAAAATCATATGTTTTCCTCTCTGCATGCAACCAATATGTAAAAAGTTTGAAAACTAAAATATTCATATGCACGAAAGATTTAGTTAATTTATTCACATGGTATATTGCAAGTTTCTGGGTTACTGAGATTAAATATCTGTATGCTGAATAAGAAATTACAGCCATAAGCCAGAGATGCTGGTGCATCTCTAAATCTTACTAATTAACACATCGATATGTCACAAAAAATAAAGAGTGAAAATGTCACTTTATGGCTGCTAGTTGTCTTTTAACAGGGACTTCCTTGTTTCTTGTCCATATGCTAAGCTAAAAGGCTGTTGGCTATAGCTTCATATTTACGCTACAAACACAAGAGTATATGGTATCAAGATTCTCATTTTCACTCTTTGCAAGAAAGAGAATGAGTGCATTTTCCAAAATGTCAAACTATTTCTTTGATTAATATGATTTTCTCTAGCAGCTTAACCTGTACATCAAATGTGATTCATAAAGAATTTGAAAATATTGTAACAACATGACTGGGAACAACACACAGCAAACAAAGACATGAATGCATAACTCAAATAATTTCAGGCGCATTGAGGTTTTTTTTAGGAAATCTCTGATTGTGTCTGTTATTTGAGGCTATGATCCTGATGCCAGATGTTAAAGCACATGCAGAATAAATAAATTTAAAAGCTATAATTTCATTTCTTGGCTTTTGGTTTTACAATGGCTTTTGGTTTTAAGCCAGTCTTAAAGAAATATGACTTTATGTAGGTGTATACTCTTTGCATGCCAAAGCTCTCAGTGGGTGGCATGTGTGTGACATATGGGCCTCCTACATTAATATCTGTCTCAGGGTATGAGAAAAAACACACGCAAACATTTATCTGAGGTGTTGTAGAGTACATCGTTCCCTCTGAAACACGCAAAATAACACATCCATAAGAGCAGATGCTGCTCAGCAGAGTTATCTCTCTATCTACTCTTTCCCTTGATGCTATTCACTCTCCATGTGTCCTTTTCATATTTGTATCAGTCTCTTTCCCTCTGTATCACCTACTTTTTCTCTGTTAAATCTCTTGTCATGTCTCTCCCTGTTTCTGTAACTGTCTTGTCTCCTTCTTTCTCTTCCTCGTTCCTCCTTCCTCTCCAAGTCACCTGTTTCTTCCTTTAACTGTCTTTTACTTGCTCGTTTTCCCTCAGTGAGTGTGAGGCAGGAACTTGAATTTTGTAGTAGTCGATACAGTTAGAGATGAGCATAAAAAGACATATTTTCTGGGGTGTTTTTTTTTTTTGCATGGCTGGGACTGTGATATTTTGTCTCTACCTGTATTTTCTTTTAATTAAGTTGTATTTTTCTGTAGGTGGCATTCTGTTCATTGTCCAGATGTTTGTAATGAAGAAGGCCC
The DNA here is from genome assembly GCA_024605115.1 of Rastrelliger brachysoma. Taxonomy (NCBI): domain Eukaryota; kingdom Metazoa; phylum Chordata; class Actinopteri; order Scombriformes; family Scombridae; genus Rastrelliger; species Rastrelliger brachysoma. The sequence continues at coordinate 13,937 of JANJYP010021949.1, read as the reverse complement.
TCCATGGAAATTTTCTACACATTAGAGTATCTCTGTTGAGCAAAGTCACATGTGCAAGTCCCTTCTACTTTATTCAATAGTTCATGGCTACTTCACCAATGTGCCTGTCACAAAGACTATTCAGGTGTGCAAGAGTGTGTTTTAAATTATTTTTGTCCATATTTTGAGATGGAGAATTTAAAAAAAATTATTTGTAGTGACATTTTATATGAACATATTATGAATGTTGTCTTTTTGCATGTCTTAAGTGGCAAAATTAGTGACAGAATTTTGTAATTGTGATGCTAACAGGCACATAAAGAGAGACTGATTAAATGACTAAAGTGTAGGCTACTGTAGCTGCACTCTGGCTTGCCCACTCATTGCACACTTCATTCTCACGTACGAGTCTCGTTCTTGTTTTGTATGTGTTCAATGAAGTAAATGGAGTCATTTCAGTAGACTGATTCCAATGAGGAAGTCTCTGTCATCCCCCTCCCTTCCCTTCCTTTTCCCTCACACACTATTTACAGGGTAAACGAGGGCTTATCCCAGGATAACACCATTATTTTCTGCCTTCTGCCCACACATTGAATGCATTGAACTTTGGCTGCCTGTCTACTCAGCACTTTACATAATGCAATGGACCGCTATACATCCATAGACACACAAACACACACACACACACACACACACACACACACACACACACACACACACACACTGAACTGGAAATAAGCATGGGGCGGGGTGTATGAGATGGAGATATTGGACTGGTGATAAACATGGGGATGGACAGAGCTTTTTGCTTTTAAAACTCTCCCATTGTTCGGGAGGGCATGTTGAGGGAGGCAGGAGACATAGACTAATAAAAGGGAGATAGTAAAGTCTAGGAAGGAAGAAGGTGCGAAAAAAGTTGTAATGTAATGGAAATGGGAAAGTCACTTGAAAATGTAATTTCTTGCACATTAAAACATTTATTAAATACATAACAGGTTAGTGGTACTTCTTACACAGACCAGCTCAGTCAAAGTCTTTATGCAGGACCAGTCTGCCCACTGAATCCATAAAACTGTTGCTAAGTCCACCAGCAGGAGTATTACTGATATTAGTTATTGAATTCCACATTGGACTCTCATCAAAAGTAAATACATCACTGTAATAATTAGATAGTCCTACAAAGTAATACAGTGCACTGGTCACCCACTTGTTTCTGCCTGAGGTTTCTTCCTGTTAAAAGGGAGATTTTCTTTGCTCTTGTCAGCAACAGCTTGGGCTCATGTTCATGTTGTTGTGTCTCTTTAATTTAAATGGTAGAGTCTAGACCTGCTCGATATGTAAAGTGCCTTGAGATGACCTTTGTTGTGATTTGGCGCTATATAAATAAAGACTGATTGATTAACACTGACTGAGAGGCTAATTACAATCAATATGCAGGCATCATCAACTGCACTAAACACATCAACAATAAAAGAAGTTAATTTAAAAGCATATATTATATACATATATATTTACATAAATGTTACAATTTTAGCTCAGGAATGATTAATTACTATTAATCAAAATAACGCTCATCTAAACTGAATTTAATGTTGTCGTGCTGAACCAAATGAAGTGAGAGTCACAACACACACACACACACACACACACACAAACACACACACACACACACACACACACACACACACACACACACACACACACACACACACACACACACCAGAATTAAAAAGAAGTTCCACTGACTTTACACATTGAAGTCTACTACCGTACTTTAATGCGTGTGCAAAAAACAAAAAAAAAACAAAAACAAAAACAAAAAAAAGTTCTATAAAGTTTTATGTGGCTTGGAGGGCTAGCGCGTGAAGTTTGATAAATTGGCAGAGGATGAGAAAGGATGAATTTATTTTGATTCTTTTAGAAGAGATCACCATGAGTCAGACAATGCTATATGCTATACAGTATGCTATGATAGCATATGACAGAAGTGGGAACAAAAGATGGGAAGACAGATGAAATGGAGCGACGGTGAAATTTGAGATGAATAGATGGGAGACAGATAAAACAGAAAGAAATAGGACAGAAAAGTACAGTTAATAATGTTCCAGTGTCCCTCTTGGTTTGCATCTTTCACAGAATATATATCATCTGTTTTCAGCACTATGGACAGAAGCAAAAAAGTGTCCCGCTGAGATCACAAGCGTTTCTTGTCAGCACCATGGACAGCGTCATTAGCCAAAATAACCATGCTAGCTCTAACTCCTCATTCTTTTTTTGGGACAGCTTTGGGCAATACTGACAGTAAAGAGCCACACACACACACATAAAAAAAAAAACAACATGGGAGGAAAGAGAGTGGAAAAATATCATGCAATGAATATCCCTGACTCACTGGTCTAACTTTTATATTTCATTGTCCTCTAACCTCTGCATTGTCATCATTTGATTTCTTTTCCTGCAGCGTTTATTCCTCCCTTCTCTTTACTGCACTTTTATTTTTTTTTTTATCCTCTTCCTTCCTTTTAGTTTCTTCACCTCCATCCTGTTCCTTGAAAAAGAAAAAAAAAGAAGAAAAAAAAACTGTCCGGTTACAGCACACTAGATCCTTGCTTATCTAAATTTAATTCAACCATTCTGTCCGGTTAACCTGTTAGGCATAATTTAAAAATTGTGCAGCGATGGGTGAATAGAGGTGGATATTAATTGGAAGCAATTTTTACACACACACACACACACACACACACACACACACACACACACACACACACACACACACACACACACACACACACACACACACACGTACACTTTTTGTTGTTGTGATCATGATATGTGCATGTGTGTGTGATAATTAGAGCTCATTGGTGTATGCGTGCATGAGGGAGCAGGCATTATTTTTGTGTGGCTGCATTGTGAATGAATCTCTTTATTCAATTATTTCTTTTTCATTATCTACAAAGAGGTGCTTTAACTCTGACAGGCTTCTGAAGTCCCACTGGTCTCCCTCAAAGTCACCATGACTCATTCTCTCTCTCTCCATCCCTCACCCCCCTCTTTCTCTCCCTAATTGTTCTTCAAGAAACAACAAAGCAAACCCCTGGCCACTGCTTCTTAACTCGCTAGGATTCAATTATTCAAAAGAAGTAATTGTACTGCAGCGTCATCTAAAAACTTGCTCACAAACTCATCGACATTTCATGACGTTTTCTGAACGGGTGCATTTTTGTTTATATATCTCTTTCTGAACACATCTGTGTACGCGAGTGAGCAATCCTTTATCTTTGTGTGGGTTTCATATGTGCCACCCGTGTGTGTGTGTGTGTGTGCATCGGTACATGTAAGATGTGTGAATGTGAGTGAGCATGTGTGTGCATGTGTGTGTTGCATAATCATCTCGGGCTCCCACGAACAGCTGCAGAAATTTAGAGAGGTAAAGAAACCCTCGTTATGCAACAGGACTCAATTTGGGTGTCATGAATTACGCTAATTTGCCTGAATTAATCTTGCATGAAATATTATAAAACAATTGCTTTAGGATACTGATTTTTGTGGATGTAAGAGGTCAAGAGAGGACTATTTGTATCTGTTGACCAACTGATGAAAGGTGGCAAAATCACCCCTTCACTCAAACATATGTTTTTCTTCTTGTTCCTTTGGTTAGATGTCTACAGAGAAAGAAAAGGCCCCAAAGTTAAAAGTGTTTGTAATTCTAAATCAGGTGAGCCACCTCATACAGTTCAAAGCAGTTTGTTTCTGTGTGTTGATCAAGTGATGGCCTGGGGTTGTGCAGTGCAATAACTTTAATTCCAAAAGTATGTATCTACTGCATTGCTGTACTTGCGGCTGTTATGTGCGTATTGTATTTCCTTATGTTGATGCAGCAATAGATGACTTTCGGACTTTGCCGTGTGATCACTATGCTAATTAAATCCGGTTTTGTGCACGTTAGTTTATGGCCTTCGGCTCACCTGATTCAGCAAGTAGCATCAGCAGGAAGATTCAGCATGAATTGTAAATAACAGGAAGTGTTCAGTCTACATTAGCAGTAATTTTAACCAACATATCTTTAGAATGAAATGAGCACCTTGGTTTCATAGTGAATTTAATTACTTGTTACTAGCTCTGTTCTTTCAAGCTCTGTCAAAGGTGTTTGTTATTCAATCATCCATGGATTGTTATTTGCAAACCTGCAAAACCGATGCATAACCAATCTGATGGATATGAATGAATCTAAATGTGCTTGTGCTTATTTTTGTGTAAGTACATGTGTGTGTCACTACAGTGAGTGTACTGTATACAGGTCTACGCTTCCCTCCTGTACTTAGAGGACTAGTGAATTATTGAGCTAATGTGAGTGTTTAACATTCCCTTTCATCACAGAGGCCAAGCAGTCCCCAGGGCTTCACTTTATACTCACAAATCTCTAAAACTGAACTCAAAAACCTTGTTAAAAGAGGGTCAAAGTGTTCCCAAACATTCCTTCAATAATCAAACGGCATTGGAAGTAAATTTCAGAGAAGTTGCAATCTTTATATGACTACTGGAGAGATATATTGTCACATGATATAGAGCAATACTTCCAAAGTTAGATAAATCTAGTATGATTAACTGTACAAAATCAATTTTCTGCAATCTCTCTCTTTTTATTGGTTCTTTTGAAATCCCATTAGCTATTACCAGAACAAAAACTACTCCTCTTGAGGTACATATGAGATATTATTTTTTTTTTTAATTACAACAATTTAATTATGTGGTTATAGAAAGCCAAAGTAAGTAAAGTGAAAGTAAGTAAAACTAAACAAAGACACACTCACATAATGCATGTACTTAAAATAAAAAAAGAATGATGAGTATTGTACTATTCTCTAACTATTCTCTCTGACTAGTTTTCTATCACCCACACACTGAAACATACAACACTGACATTTACTTACTTTTTTTGTTTCTGCGTTGTTTTTCACAGGCTGTTTTTGTTTGTCATTTTATATTCTGTGCTCTTTGTTGAGGACCCTTATGAGCCCACTTGGGTGTTTGTCCTGTTCTGCTCAAATGTATTATTTAGTTTTCATGTTTTTAATGCAATATAACCAGATACCAGGATGAGGTTAGATGCTCTATTGAGTGACTGAACCCTGGGATACCTCTTTTACTTACACCTACAGTGTATTTTTGTTATGAAAGAAAAAAAAACAACCAAACAAAATTATATCAAATGAAATTGTATGTTGTGTTAGTTGTATGAACCCCTTGTCCATCTTGTAGCTGCACCATGAGGAGAGTTTGAACTTCTGAATTTCACTTACAGCAAACATGAATGTCTCTCCTGTACTTCTTGTACATCTCTTGTGTTTTCATCCAGAAATACATTTTTGACAGGAAAGTGATCATATTTAACACGATTTGCATTTTATGTTACCTAAAACAGAAATGATCTGTGTTACTTATTACTCTTTGGTCTTTGCACAGTTGCATAAAGTGTCAGGGAGATTTAAAGTCTATCCCTCTTCATCCATAAACCCATTTAAATTGTGTCCCAAGGCTAAAGTTGTACCCATAAAAGAAGATGACCAAAAAATTAATTGATACATATTGTCCATTAAATATCATTTCTTAGATGAGTCTGTCACTGAAGGGGACATGACTCCTTTCACTGTTGAAAGTGCTGTCCAAGTCAGGTCAGGAACTAACATTGTTACAAGTGACAAAGTTCTTTCACTTCAAAATGAAATATCCAGCAGTGGTGGAAAATAAACTGGCAGTTATGACTACATTAGTGCCATTATTGAATATCATAAAGATAATCAGACATGTTTCAAAGAAAACATTTTCAACAGATTGTTAAAAAAAAGTCTCGTGTCATAACAGCCTGTGTGTTTACTTGTAAATGAGGGTTAAAAAGAGGACACGTATGGTCAAGGTCAGTGTGGACACACACACACACACACACACACACACACACACACACACACACACACACTCTGACATATGGACACACACTTTCACCTTCCAATCACTGCCAGGTTGTGTGAAAGAAGAGCATCAAGCATTTACTTAATTATTTATGTATGCACCCAGACAGGAAGAAAGGGCACGGGGTACGCATATTAGTTTCTCTGTGAAATATTACTGAATAGACCTTTGATGCAGCCAAAGAAATGCAATAAAGGATGAAAGCAAGAGGAGAAGAGATACAGAGGAAGAGAGACAGAAAGCTGACTTAGAGGGAGGTTGGAGAAGAGAGAAAGAAGCGACAGAAAGAAAGAGAATGTGATGTATCTTAATAAGTTTTCTGTTTAGTGTATGGAAGGAAATACATGAAAAAGGGAAGGTGGGAGAAATCACAGATGACTGCAACAGCTGCTTAAGAGGAATTAGAGCTTTAAAAGTGAAACACTGTGGAGATACAAGTGTATATAACCATATGTGTACCAGTATGTGAGTATGTTCAAGTGTGTGTGTGTGTGGGTATGTTTCTGTGTATATATGGGTGAGTGTATATGTGAATGTTGTACATGCTAGGGGCCGATTATTGAACAAGAGCTGCCTTCCCACAGTATCACTTTAATAGTTTTAGCTACTGAAGTGGGAACAATATCTTGTGATGTAATTTGACGTATAATGGCTGATGACAGTGATACACAACAGTGTGCATGTACATTGTGTGTGTGTGTACAGTAGGTTGATCCAGAGTTGTTAGTGAGACTCATCTTCATTTAGTGGAAACCATTTAGAGTCCTTTTACAGATGGAATCANACACACACACACACACACACACACACACACACACACACACACACACACACACACACACACACAATATATGCTCAGCCATCTACCCAGTCATGCTCACACACCCTCACACCAGCACACGCACACACATACAGTATACACTCATACTGACTTGTGGGGGAATTGATGACTTGACATTTTATATTCTGAATAAAGATTCAGAACAGAAGAGGAAGACATATTTTACCATAACTTTTCATTATATTTGTTAAAAATGGTCAACATGCTTGTTATATACCTCTTTGCATGCATGTGCCAGGCTGTCTCTTTACATTTACTGAAAATTTATTAAGGCACAAAAAGCACAGCTTTGCAGTTGTGTATATATCATATTTTGTGTGCGTATACTGTATGTGTGTGTGTGTGTGTCTTTTCCGTCACGCTAGTTGCCTCTACTCAGCTCTGTGCTGAGCTGGTTGTTCCTGACTAATTGTGGCATGCCTGTAATGTGATTGTAGAGGCGATATGCCTTCCTACTCTCTCTCTAACCACACAGGCACATACTCTATCATATCAATCCCCCCCTGTGTATACGTGTGCTTGTGCAATTACATATGTTTAAGTCTTTTCCCCCTAGGCATGCATGTACACACATTTATATACAGGTATGTCTGAGTTCTTTTGTTTGTGTGCTTGAGTGTGCTTGAGAGTGCATGTGCAGGAGGAGTGATCTCATCCATATTCTCCAGGCAGCGGCTGTAGCGGTGGAATCACTCAGCTCACTGAGTTCACGCAGCACCATAAAAACCCAGCAGCCAGCCGGCGCTGTTCTTCAGTCAATGGCTCCCATTACAACACTTGGCAAGGGACAAGAATATTAACTGCAAACCTCTTGTGGGGGGAAAAGCTCATACAGCTTCTTAAAATTACACCCATGTAGGCACACAAATGACCAAAAATGGTGCATGGTTTTTTATCTCCTAATGCACGCCTTTTACTTTTTAAAATTCTCTACAGAAACAGCCTTCAGAGGAGGCCTAGTCCAGCACGCATGCTGCATCTGTTCTGCATGTTTCTGCAGTATTTAACCTTGGAAATGCATTGAAATTAAGCAGCAGTGCAGTAAATATGTTGCAGACTTTCTGATATTTGGTATATTTATGGAAGGATTAATGTAATATTTGTTTGTTGTGGGCTAAAGAGATTGAAGCTGATGGTTAAGTAGAATGATTCAACTAAGGAACTAATGAATAAATCCACTGATAAAGACATAAAAACCTCAGACACTGAAACACTTTTACTGCTTCAATTCAAATTGTTCAAGGTAATTTCTAATAGGTGCAATGGTGAAAGAAGCTTTCAGTTCAAGGCAATAAACATTGCAAGCTTACAAGAGCAAGGATGATGTTAAAAAAAATCAAATCAATCAATGATTTTGATTTGAATCTTGATAGTGCAGTTACTTCCTGTTTTGCTTCATCTAAATTACAAATCAAACAAGCAGCAATACACATTCTCTTACTCAATTTAATGGAATCTGAGCACAGATAATTCTTTGTTCATTTTTGAGATCTTTATTTCTTATTATGTTGAGAGATTTCTGCCTCCACCCAAGCACAATGTAGATGAATGGAATTTCATTTGTGATGCTCAGGGCACTGCAAAAAACTTAATTAAAGCTATCTGCATGGCAAACTAACTACTACAATTATCCACTTAAGTAGCTTTGATCGCTGTTGACAGCATTAAATATGTATAAAGTGTGTTTTTGTCTTTATCAACCCTGAAGTCTATATTGCATTTTTTTCCCTAAAATTTGAATGTCATGTGTCCACGATGTTTTTTTCTAACATTACCCCATATTTGAAAATGGGGTCTTTCTGAGAATTTGAAATATGGAAATACTGTGTGGATTATTATAAGTTTATAATAATGGACTTACCAAAATGTCTTTGTGGTCTAGAAGGTGAATTTAAAGCAGGTACCAGAGGAAGTGCCAGAGGAAGAAAAATGTAAAATAAGAATACAGTGCCTCCTCTGAATTTCAAAATAATATGAATAATAATAATACAGACAATTTGAAAACATATCCTCAAAGCACCAGATATCAAAATGCAAACAGCTACTGTTGTGAGAAATGTTTTGTGCTTGAATGAGCTCCTTTTCATGCCGTGGGTTTTTACTCCTCCTCCACACACTATGGAAGCAACGCACACACACACACACACACACACACACACACACACACACACACACACACACACACACACACACACACACACACACACACACACACACACACATATAAATATATTGGTCATGTGGTCTGTCTGTGAAGAACACATGCAAACATAAACAACTTGTACACTTGGACGCGCACATGGTCGCATACTGTACGGTCATTCACAAACACACACGCACACACGCAGAGCCAACTGTTCCCTGTGTCCCTTTGTCTTGTCGGATCAGGAGCCAGTTTCTCTCCGTGTTTCCTAAAGCGTGAATCTCTTGCTAGTGTGCCCACCCACCATGTCTAACAGTGATTGATGCTCCACAGACGCGCTCTCAGACAGACTCTGTGTGTGTGTATGTGGGCACAATTGTATATGTGTGCACGCCTTTGTTTGACCTTCAAATCACCTTCCATCCCAACAACCCCACCCACCTCCCCCTCGCCACCTCCTTATCGGTGCCTCTATCTTGCTATGTTCTGACTGATACCCGATTAACATGGGGACCTGGTCAGTGCAGCAGAAGCCACTTGGGAGGGAGTTGGATTGTAGAGTTGGGGGGGTGAAGGGGTATAGGCCATAGTGTTAGCATGTCCTGTGCAGACTGCTAATTGGCTGCTACATACCCTGGGGAGGAGGGAGGAACAAAAGGAGGGATGGATGAAGGAAGAGGAATGTAGCAAAGAGAACTGGACTAAAGGGAAGAGAAAGATGTGATATATCGTAGGATAGAGGTGTGATGGCATGAGAGGAAGTAGCGCCACATGAGGGGACATAGAGGGAGCAGATGGCTTAGAAAGAGAAACGGACGACATGAGGGTGACAAAAGAACAGAAAATCACATCACTGTATCCAGCTGCTGCGTTCTCTCACAGAGAAGCAATCTGGCTTCTTTTTAACATTGTTACCATACATTCAGAATTGTCATCTTCTCTTTTACTAATCCTCTCATCACATTCTTTATCAACTCTTGTTTCGTCTATTAAAAAAGTTAAAAAAAAAATACTCCATGCATGAATTAACTTTTAATCACCGTCTTTCCTTTGAAATCCCAATTATGTTTGATTTCTTTGTTTACTAATCTGCCCATGTAGCTCTATGTTGCTCATTGGTTCCTACCTACTCCCCTCACACACCCCCATCTGTCTCTACCCCACTTTTCACTCCCCCAAGGCAGTGATTTGTGGATTCTGTCATATTTAAGCAGCTGGATCCTCTATCTACCCCGCACCCCCAGAGAGAGGGAGGATGGAGACAGAGTGAGACAGAGCGAGACAGAGAGAGAGAGAGAGAGATAGAAAGAGGGGGAGAATGAGAGGACATAAGGGTCTAGGCACCTCCAAATAATTACACATCCCCCTTCTCTCTATGCGCTGTCATCCTTTAGGTAGTATGAAATGTAGGCCATCATACTAAAAATAATCCAGACTGCTGACAAGTTTTACCCTCTCTTTCATGAATGACTTCCCATTCTTAAAAAAACAAAAAACAAAACAAAACACCAGGTTCACCCTTTACTGGGAAATACAGGCACGTTTATTCCCCTGCTTCTCTAAATGTTTCATCTGCAGACTATAGTACATCAATATGTTTGCAATCCAGAAGCTGATGGACTGATTTGGCATATCAAGCTTATAGATATTACACTGATGGAAATTTGGAATAACATGCCATCACCACTATTCCCAATCCCAATATCCAACATTGCTTCAGACTGAGAAACAATAGAAAAAAAGAAACGTATTTAATGGCCTTTTTCACAGCAGACATTTTGACTTGTCATATTTTATTCATTTTATGTACTGATTTATTTAACAGGGACAGTGCACATGTTTAAACTTTGGTGTAAATGTGTGAGAGTTAGCCAACTAATTTTCATCTGTAGACAGATGTTACATCGCTCTAAGGGGAGGAAATAAGATCTAAAACTACAAAGCTAATGAGATCATTTACAAGCAAGCATAGCAACAATAAAAAGAGAAGAAAATATTAATGTTACTAAAATATATAACACTACATTGTTCCGTACTAATTAAAACATGCCACACAGAGTCACATATCACAAGAGGTGATATAAAATGGATAAACTAGCACAGGTGTAACTAATGACATTACAGACTCCTTTTTACTGTTAAGTGTTCAGTTCGTTGTGTATGCAATGCTAGTGAACATGCACAATGGGCCTTTTTCACGTAACACACAATGACATGTCACAACACAGGTGTAAATAATTAAATGAATGATGGTTAAATTCCATTTAGCCGTTTCAGTTTCAGGATCCAGGTGCTGTGCATGCTGGCTCACTGTCACACTGTCATGGCTGACTGAGGTAGTTGAATAACAGAGCCCTTGTTAATGTGATTAGGAACACCTGTGCTTTTTCCTGTCATGATAAGTCAGAATGTTTCTTTAATAAAAGACTTTTAGATAACCTGTCATTCTGTCAGGTTACAGCTAAAGCAACAAGTCTGCCAAATTAAACCACCAGATATGTCATTTGACCATGCAGAGTAATAGGGGAAGTTTTTTTTTTTTTTTTTTAATCTGTCACCCCTGCAGGCGGTAATTGGCCGAGCCATATTATTAGGCTGTGCTTTCCAAATCACTGTTAAAAAAAGAATGATTTTTAACAATGCTGTGGTTAAGGTCTGTTTGGTTTAGGCACAAAATCCATATCAAATATCATTCTAAAATTTGGGTATGCTCTCATTCTAATCTATTTTCTTTTCACTTAATAATGTACCATTTTCACAGCAGACATTTTGACTTCTTGTTCCAGGAAAAGCACAGTTGTAATTAATCATTCTAATATTGGCTTTTTTCCACCCTAGTACTCCAGTAACTAATGCCAACTGCAAGCCAACACATACACATATAAATGCCTGTTGTGATATGGGTTTACAGGAAATACTTGAAACTGACATACTGTATATTGTAAGTTTTCTTTACCAGCAGGAGTGCACATACAGTATGAGCTTCACTGGCAATTCACTGGCAAACAGTAGATGACACATATTGAGTTCAGTGACCTGTTCCTGGCATTGTTGACCTCTTTGTAACCTTTATCTGCCCAGGGAAGGTTCTCATGATCTTTTCCAGCACCGTGTTCATTTTCAATCATAATGTTTACTACTAAAGCTTTACTACTAGTGCTTCCTGCTGAGAGGTGCCCAGCACAAATAGTGTGGCCACAGATCAGCTCCAATGGCACAAGGTGAGGTAATGCGATTTGGGTCTCTCCACTGCAGGGCAATATTATTTGTATATTTTTACTGCCCACTGGTCTGAATGTTGCTGTTGACTTTCTTATATGCACACTGTAAAATTATTCAAATGCCTCTCTTGCTTGAAATGATGCTGCATCAAGCACGCCTTCAAAAATATCCCAACGAGCTGCTAAGGAGTAGTCGTGACTTCATATGCCAAGGTCAGGACTTTGACATTTGTAACATGTGATTCAGCCTGCTATTGACGGAGACGGGCTGGGTGAAGTGTACAACCTCAGGGTGTGTTATAAAACACACTCACAGTGCGCTGCATGACTGTACTAACAAGCATATAAACACTCCAACTACCATCAACACAAAAAATGAAAACACACATGTATTATAATGTTTGTAATTCTGAAAACTGTAGTAACTGTCCATTTTCAGTGTTGATCCAATCTCATTCTAGTCAGAAATTTATATTAGACATAATCTGATGATAATAACTAACCTACTAACCTAACACATCCCTGACTCTTAATGTAGCTCCAAGCCACACTCACCCTACACCTAATAAATCAGACATGCTTCAATAAATCTTTAAATAAAAACAATCAAAATATAAAGCATGACAAAGTCAAGGAATATATATATATATATATATTTATGTTGGAATTTGTGCATGAAGTACATTTTGATAATTTCTTATATGAACTATTTTCTAGGTGTTCATTTAAATTGGTGCAATTAAAATCACATGTAAGCAATATGTCACTGCTATGACACCGTTTGTTCACGTGTTCACATGCCTCAAGTGTCACTGCAGCATGACGCACACATGACACNACACACACACACACACACACACACACACACACACACACACACACACACACACACAATAACACGTCAGCGGTTTTACCATGCTTGACATTTCTCTCACTCTGCAGCCAGCACATGTAAGCTGTCCAGTGACATTTCACACAGTGGGTGAAGGGATACAGACACAGACAGAGAGCAAAATATAGACAGAAACCAAGACATAAATAACAGTGCAGAGCAGTAAAGGCAGAAGAGGAGTGTGTTGGTGTAGGTTTTACTGCCATGCGTGTTCCTTATTGGATCTAACTGCAGTCTTTCCTGCCTCTCCTCATTCTTCTCACTTTCTCTTTCAAGTTTCACTCTGAGTCCCACCATGTTTCTCACCTCATTGTCACCCCATTGCCTCCATCTGTCACGCACGCGTGCACAAACATATGCCCTCGTGCGCACATAAACACACAGACACCACACAAAACCCCATCATATTGCACTTTCTCTTCCACATTTTTATTTTTGGCACCCTCACTATCACTGCTTTACTTTCTCTCATTTGTGTTCTAATTTGCTTTTCCTCTCCTGTGTTTTCACTCTCTCCACCTCTAATACTCCTTCTCTTCCATCTCTCTAGTGCAATAGTGAACGATTGATATGCCATGGCAAATGACAGGGTGTGATTGAAAATCCTCTTTAGCAGAATGTGTTTCCTTCTCCTCCCCTGTTTCTCCTCCCTTGCTTTCTCCTTCTACTCTCTTTTCCCTTGCTCTCTCCCCTCAGGCGTCAGCTCCTGCACGGTGGCCAACACTGGCCTCTCTTTGATCCCCCATAATGCATTGTGATGGCTGTGTCAGCATTCAGCCTGATCTCGGAGAAACTCTCTCTAAGCAACAAGCTAAGATCAATAGCGCAGTGCCACCAGGGAACTGTTTTCTCTGTTGGTCTTTCTCCTCTCTGTCTGTCTGATTATCTAAT
>JANJYP010021906.1:0-10821 GCA_024605115.1 Rastrelliger brachysoma | reverse complement strand
GTGACGAGTGAGGCTCCGGCGGGTGACAGATTGCCTTCAGGTGGCTCCATTTTCAAAATCTCACGGAGAATGTGCAGCGCTTAACTTTCCTTTTGAAGGCTGAAGGGCTCTCTGTGCCTTTTGTACTCCAGGTTTTCAGCAGGAAGAGAATGTGAGGAGGGGAAGGAAAGGTTTGGGTGTAGAGGGTGGTGGGGGGGTTGGGTTGCTCATTTGAGCGTTTGCTTTAATATCTGTCTTTCAGAGATCAGAGGGTGTCATATTCTCACACCTCATATTTCACAGCATTTATCACAGACCATGTAAAATTCCCTTAAAAGTGCATTATGCAATATAATAGCAGGTTTCAGTGACATTTATCTGCCACGGGGAGGAAGGTTGGTTACAGGCCTGTTGCCTTTTACAAAAAGGATTTCATCACACAGGGAATCTTTGCATACTTCTTCAGTTTGTCCTGTGATTGCAACCGTTAACTGAAATTAGAAATTAACTATACGCCCTTTCCGTAGATAAATATGTTTTTCGGGGCATGCAAATAATTACACCTCCGAGCCGACATAAAGCAAACACCAGATTTTTTGGGCAACGTTTTCAGAGCGGTTCCGCCGACTTCTTGTTGAAATACTGTCTGAGCAGTTGATCTAGATAATCTTGTGCAGTCCTCTGTGTATCTGCATGGTGAGTGAGAGAAATTATTTCAGGGCCTGGTTATGCAGAATTTGTAATGAGTATTTTTGTTTAAAAAAGGAGAAGAAGAAAAAAAAAAGGAAATACCGGTAATAACTATGTGCAAAACCATTAGAATGAATATTTATGTTGCTCGTTATGAAATATTCATTAAGTCGGTATAAAAAAAGAACAACGAATGAAACTGGGGAGAGAGATTGTGTGTTTACTTGTGTGTATTTGCGTGTGAAACGGGGGCGGTGGGGGCCTCATCACCTATTGCACAGGAGTACTGACAAAACCCTTGGATTGAATATCTGACATCTCTTAACAAAAGCAGCAGCAGCAGCAGCCGCATCTTTTTTTCTCTGTCTCTCTCTCTTCCACTCCCCCCTCCACCCCTTCTCCACCATCCCTCACTCTTTCTCTTTCTCTCCGCCTGAGGTGATACGAGTCCCTCTGTTCATCCGATCTCCGCGTCTTTCTCTCCTTCTCCACCTTTCATTCCCTTACTTCCCCTTCGTTCCATCTACCCAAATTAAGAAATTAATGAGGGATAGGTTCTTTACCAACTGCCCCCGCAATGTTTACCACTGATGAAATTATAATGTAGGCCCTGCTGTATTATTTATAAGCCAATTAGGGGAAGTGTTACTTGATTTGATGGGGAGCCGACACACAGAGTACATTTAACTAATGGAGACCAAGAGAGTAAAGGGAAGGAGGGGAGGGAGGACAGCTGAGGCGGACTATTCCGTACGATGCTCTAGGATTACGTGGCTAATTGCCCTGCTTTATCTGTCTGTCACGGATAGCCATGCATATTTTAGCGTTCCCAAAGACTTTGATTGTTTGCACTCGTGTTGGGGCTGTAACAAGTAGAGCAGAGGCCAGAGTGGAGTGTAGTTAAAAACTGGCAGCAGGGGAGACAGGGAGGGGAGGGGAATGGTATGGGGGTGGTGGAGTGGTTGGTGGTGGGCGATGGAGAGGAGAAAGAAGAGGACATGGTGGGAGGAAGGGTGGGGGTGAGGAGGAGGGGATGCGGCTATGCGCGGAACTCAAGACGCTGTGACAGGTGGAGGAGAAGTTTTGACAAGGAGCAAAGGGGTGTCGAGGTGGGAAAACGTAACAGGGAGGGGTGGGAATGGGGGGACGTCTAATCTGTTCATTGAGAAGCTGGAATTTGATGGCAGCACAAACAATAATTAATTTAACTTATTGTAGCCTGTAGCCGAGCGCGGCACGCTGACCTCCTCCGCATATCGTTAAGAAACCATTTCATAATTCTGTTTTTCCTCATTTGCATGCCTTATTTTTGCAACACAAGCCCCCAATCTGTGTTCAACTTTACACTTTAAAATCACATTTAAAGTGCAGTTTTGTTTGCAGGTGATATGCCGATACTTTCCCGGAAAGCAACGTCAAAACAATGTAACTTTCTTTCATATCAGAAGGTGATTTATAAGGTATTATGAGGAGGCATGTTGGAGGCCGGTTGGGTGAATGGGCTAGAATAATTAGTTGGCAAAAAGTTGCTAAAGCAGCAGGACAGCACTGTGTGAGATCACCAACTGGACATCTGTAACTTCACATCAGGCATTTTCATCCCCGCAGGATTTTTATCCAGAGACATCAGGAGACATTTTTATTGCATTTTATTAATTTAGCCCCAAACCATGAACTTTCTCGAACCCTTACCAAGCGGTTTCAGTGCCTAACCCTAACCAACAGCATTAAATGACATGCGAAAAGGTTAACGTGGCATTAGTTAAGCAGTGACATCCAAGACTGGGACAAAAAACCCTAGCTGTAAAATGTCGGCGTTCACCAGCAGCTGGAGAACTGTGGTCAAATAAATGCCTGGTGTGACTTTTAAACATCTGATCAACAATGGAACAACTGTTAATCAGCTGATCAGATGATTTATTGTTATATTTTGTCAATCAAAAATGCCGAACATCAGTCCACTCTTCCTTCTCAATATTTGAAGATTTACAGCTTTCTTTTTCTCAGTGTGGAAATTATTATCAAAATAATGATAATGAAGTGCCAGACATTTTCAAGTTTCAGTTTGTTGAATGTATGGGTTTGTATCATTGTAAATTGATTATCTTTGGTTTTAAAATAAGACAGGGTATATGAAGATGTCACCCTATCTTAAAACCTGATTTTTTAAATTACTTTATAGAAAATAATCAATAGATATTTGCTGATGAAAATATGTTTGTATATTTGTATAACTGCATCCCAACAAAAAATGACTAATGTAAACTTGAGATCTCAGATACTAGTATTGATCCCGACACTAGCTCTTCACTGTCAGTTTCCAGTGGAATAATTGATTTTGTGCAAATGTATTTAGGTCCTGTGGGGCGAGACCCCCTGGTGCAGATTCACAGGCAAGACAGGCCAGGAAACCTAGAGTGGAACTCTGAGGAGTAACTCTGACTGATGAGCTTTTTGAAAGTTGATCAGACACTTATGCTAAGAAGGGGAAACTGGAGCAAAGGCATCCTTAATTATCTGATGAGGGGAAGCTTATCTGAACGGTTTCTTTTTCTCTCCTCTTTTATCCTGCCGGATCACATGGCAGATCTTTACATAACAAAAGAGCTACCTGGCTGACCCTCTTCATTTAAAACTCCATCTTGATCCAGGGACGCTGTCCTGAGTGAGCCCAGGTTCTGGTCTGAGAGTGATCCACAATGAGGTTTTGCGTATATGGCAGCACATTCTGGAGGTGTAATTTCCCTGAATACTGTGCGATAAAAATTCAGGCCTGAGCATATTGGAACATTTATGGGTCTTCTCTCCGCAACGAGTGTGTAATTAATTCACGATTAAAAGTATTAGCACAGGCTTTGTGTGGTGATTTATTTAAAGGCTGGTACTAATGCTGGCTCGGTTTCCTCCTTTAGGAAATGGGTAATAAGATCTGATGCCAGGCCTTCTTTAGCATCCCTCCACACTCACACACGCACATACACACATCCACTAGAAGCCCACACATAAGCACAGGAGCACGGTCACCACCGCCGTCACAGTCACCATGTTAACTTATTCATCCCTGTTAAAGCCCATGTAACTGGATAGCTGTTAATTAATATAGCTGTCGGGTAAATGGTTGCCGCCGGACCATCGCCACCATCCATCAGTAACATAATCTCAGGTTTGTTTTCATGCCAGGCCTCGGGCTCAATTAAGATAATGCTATGCAAACGAGGTCTCTCGCCATTAGCCTCATCACTGAGGGGCTGTTAATGGCATAATTGGGACACTCCAAAGAACAATTACTGAGGCACCTCCTCCCCACCTATGAGATCAGCAATCATCTGCGAGCATGACTGAGGAGTCACGAGTCATGACCGCCGGGCGACGAGTTGTGGCTGCAGATTGACCCAGGAGGTCCAACAGTAACAGCTGGAGAGCGCAGACACACGACTGCAGCCAAGACTGTCGGCCTGTAAT
Source organism: Rastrelliger brachysoma (assembly GCA_024605115.1). Taxonomy (NCBI): domain Eukaryota; kingdom Metazoa; phylum Chordata; class Actinopteri; order Scombriformes; family Scombridae; genus Rastrelliger; species Rastrelliger brachysoma. The sequence continues at coordinate 6,690 of JANJYP010021906.1, read as the reverse complement.
TATCACCAAGTGATGCATTTGTATTGAAATAGATGACAGTGTTTATATTATTAACTTAGCAGAAAATGACCTCATATTACAGACCAGTAAGCATGAAGGCAAGTGTAAAAACCCCTATACACTGTGCGACAGCACTGATTCTACATGTTTGTTAGCTGTCACACTGTGTAACATGGTCTAATGAAACCTGGCGATTCCTAGCACTACTGTGTAAATAGAAAAAATGCAAGCCAAGACATGTCAGGATCTTTCGTCATCTGTCTGTGTAACTCATGTTAATAAAATGCAACAAAAAGCAAGCTTTTTCCACAGCAGTGTTTACTCTTTACCACTATTTACTCTTACTTGATTCCAAAATAGCATTTAAAATAGAAAGATACATGACAACACTGCTAAAAGACAAAATAACTGCACAAACTGTGTCCTAGACATCTGGCTTCAAAATCCCACTTAAAATGATGTAAATAAATAAAACTGAGCATTAGAACAAACCCTTAATTAACAGTAGATTTTGTGTTTCACTCCATATTTTACATGGCAACCATTTCCCATAACCCCTAGACTAGAGGCTAATTCAGATATGTTGAAAGGAAGTACAGCTAAAAATTTGGAAAGATTACTTTAGAGGATAATGTTGGAGAATAACATCTGTCACAGTATCATGTTGTGGGATTCAGTTCCCTAATTCCCAACATAGTCAGAAGTTTGCCTTTGGTGAGCAAAATAGCCGTCGGTAGAGGCATCTCACACAGTGATCTGGTTTTGTACTGACGACCAAAAACGACCATGTTTCTCTCTTTCAATTGTTAGTTTTTGTCAGCCCAAAACTGAAGTGTTGAGAAGACTTAACTCGAAATCAACTCACAAGTCTTAAACTTTAATGTTTTTTGCCGTTAAGTGTTTAGGGAGTCAAATCTCAAGTCAAGTCTCAGTCATGTCCAGGTCAAGTCTCAAGTGCTCATTTACTCTGACTTGTATTCAGCTCTGCAACTCTTTAGATAGACGTATAAGAAATAGTGGACTTAATATGATTCAGATTGTTTTATATTTGTCTCAACAAAATTCACATAAATAACATAGCTGCTGTTTCGCCATTTGAACTGAGACATTTTGCCTTTTGACATAAAAATCACAGAATTATATCCTTACTTTGAGAGGCAGGGTACTGGAAGGTGGATATAAAAAGTGAAAGTGACAGTGAAAACAGTTTAAAAAGGTGAAGAGGAGCTGGCAAATGATGTTGGCCCTTGAGTGGGGAGACAGGAGGTAGGTGTTGGCAGAAGAGCACAGCCATGGTGAAGGTCAGAGAGGTAGGAGGGGACAGGGTTTGCGATACCGTGAGAAGCAGTGCAACTACTTTTTACAGAAATGCTGAAAAGTTGAAGTAGAGACCGGTTCCAGAGAGTCTCTTTATGATGGATCATATCTAATTCATACAGTGTGGTTGGGCAACATGTCGTCCAAAGTGTTTTTGAATGACTGCACTCGAAGGTGAAAGAGGGGAGAACCATAGAGAAGGAGGTGATTGGATATTGTTTAGATACGTGGATAACAATGCATTTTCAGTCTCTCGTGGAAGACATTCATAGTGTTGTGCTCAGTTATAGACATGAAAAGTAACACAAACAGCTACACAGAGAAGTTAAAAGCCTGGCTCCTTTCTCATTTTGGCATAGCTGGCCAGTCGCTGCATGAAATGGCTGTGAATGTCAGTTCATTGGTTTTTGGAAAGTTACACAGCTTCCTCATATCTGTTGTCAGAAAGATTCGGGGGGTGGGAGGTGGGAAACAGTTCTGACGGAGTAACTGGCACCTTAAAGCCTGTAATCTGGAGCTTCCATCGTTCATTTGAATGCCCCTTGGATTCATAGCTAATTTTTTTGATTTTTTTTTTTTTTTTATGTCCACAGGCTCATACCTTCTGATACGCTTGACCTTGTTCATCTTTTCTACTAATGATTCAAGCAAGAGTTTCCATCCAAGCCTTGAATTGCTTCAAATGTCAGTCCCCAACCAATCTGCAGGCAGAAAATCAAACTTTCTTTCACGGCGGAAATTACTCCTCACATTTTCTACAACTATATTACACAAAAATACTGGATTTCTACAACTTTTAATGAACTGATTTCCACTGAAAATGAGCAAAATTGTCCATTTTTAGTTGGATCGTTGCTCTACAGAACAATCTATGACAAGATGGAACATTCCAGGTATGGTAGCAGACAAGAGTGTCATAGTCCTTGCACTGTGAACCTGCCATCCAAATCAGAAAATTTCCAGGAGACTCTCTCTGTGTGTGTGTGTGTGTGTGTGTGTGTGTGTGTGCTGAGTCACACTCCCACACATTTTCCTTTGCAGTGCGTTTGTTGTTGATTTACAGATTTTCTCCCTTCAGCAGGAGAGACAAAAGCCACATCTCTGCAATACAGAGGCTCTTCCCATCTGTTGTCTGCTCACACCTCCACTTTGCTACATGACTCACACACATTCTTTCTCTCTCTCTCTCTATCTCTTTCTCACACACACACAAACACCATAGGCGGGCTTCGGAACTAGCACCAGCTATAATGATTCCTCTGACACACATTGGGGCACATCATTCCACAGCACAGCACAGCTTTGCAGCTCAAGGCCTCTAAACCTCACTCACACTTCTCACTAGCAAGATGCTTTCTCTCTCTCTCTCTCTCTCTCTCTCTCTCTCTCGACTATCTTTCTCTCTCTCTCTCTCTGTGTGTGTGTGTGTGTGTGTGTGTTCATGGCCATGTGGCTGAGCAGTGAGCGTCTCCTTGGGAATTTTAAGAGTCAAGCCCCCCTAAATCTTCTTGTTTCAACTTTAGAAAATCAATAGGATAAATATCCTGTTTGCCCCTCTTGTCCTCAGCCGCCCACCTCCGGCTTGCTCAGGTTACCGGAGCGGAGAATCTCGCTCTCACCTCAGGCTATGTTTAAAATAATCCCTGTTTTTTTTCTTTCTTTTTTTTGGCTCTGAATAGCCAAGGATCTCAGGTGCAGGGTTTTTTCCTCTCCCCCCTTTAACAGTGAGCAAGAGGGAGAATCATGTTAACATATGCCATTGGAGAACGCCACTGGCTAAGTCCTCCAATCGACCTGCTCCGTGTGTGATTAGGCTAGTGAAGCTGAGCCCTGAACACAGATCGAAGAGGGTACACTCTCAATATGGATGTGAAGCCGTGCCTGCCGTGGCCACATCCAGCTGCTTCTATTGATTTTTTTGTCCTCAATTATATAATAGAAGCTCTGTTCTGGATTTGAACTTAAATCACATAGTTTGGCGAGCGAGCATGTCCTATAAATCAAGAAAGCATTTTGACTCATATGAAATAGGATTTTTATCGACTGCGTTTGGCAGCCCCTCTGGAGAGATTTGCATGACCACTGTGCGCCAGTGCGTTAGGGTTCTGCCCGTGATACGAAAGTGTTTGTCTGTTGTTGTTTTTTTTTCTTCTCTTTTTTTTTGTTCCAGGTGATTGGACTAAAGACGAAGAGGCACTGACACAAAACTTTGAGTGTGCAGTTCAGCAAGCCACAACTCAAGCTCTCACAAATCTGTTTTCAAAAGCCTTTGGATTAGTTCTCCCTGTACACAGTTGACTCTTCTAATTGGAAGACATCCACTTTTATAGCCATTTGATCCATTGGCAACTTTCTTGAAATACAGCCTTAAATTCTTTATCCTCCCAGGCATATCCATAGATTTTTTTCCTCTGCAGGTTAGGAGGATCATTGTGAGTGAAAACACAACTGGACACAGTTTTGTGGAAAAAAAAAATCAGCCTCACAGCCATTTAAACTGCAGTACAATCCTTGAAATGATCTACCAATGAGAAAAGACTATTTATCTTCTACTTTATCCCAACTTGATTAAAGAAATCCTTGAAATGAGAAAAAACTCATCTTCTTTCTATTTGACTATTGTTTCGATACTTATATCCAAATAATTTTCATCTTATACTAGCAACATTTTTTGACAGAAATAGCTTGACATTTTGGGAAATTTGTTTAGATCAGAAAATAGATGCTAAAGCAGGAAACAGAGATGCTGCTAGGCAGATTATGCTATCTTTTGGATGGAGCCAGGACAGCCATTTCCTTGTGTCCAGTTTTTATGCTAAGCTAAGCTAATCAGCACTCATTGATTAATATATTAATTGTGTATTTTATATTTGTTATGTTTGTTTAGTCAGTTACAAAACCCTCCAAAAAGCATGCTGCAGCTTTATAGCGGATGTTAAGACGGCAATTTACAGTAAAGACACTTTTGTGATGAGCTCCTGTTCCAATCAGAAATTTCAGTCATGTTTTAGTATTTATAAACGTAACAAATGCACAAATAATGTTATATTATATTTGCAGTAATTATTCACATTTTAGACACACTGTAACATTACCTCATCCATTTCATCCGCTTCTTTCATCACTGCCTAATATGACTGTCACTGTAACCGAAGTATTTCATGCCCTATAGACCTGGTAAACTGACCCATCGTTCGCCGCTCATGGAGCACAAATATCAACTTAATTCCAAGTGGCCCGTCCTTCCTGCAAACGAGAGCACCGTCATTATCACCGAGTGCCATCAGACACCTGCGAGGAGGAGGACGGTGCAGAGGCGGTGGCCAGCGATGGCCATGGGTTCAGTTTGGTGGGGAGGGAGGGTAACCTGAGCCTCAGATGCTAATCTTGCTACGCTCGGGCATTTTGGGGGATAATTGTAGCCCTGGCTGAGCTCAGGTGATGATGTAGACGATCCGCTGGAGTTAAGCTCCATCGTTCTTGCCAGTTTGCTCTTCTTCCCCTCACCTGTCTCCCCCCTGCATGATCTTAATCTCTTTTCCCTTCCTATATCCTCCCCCTCCTCCATATGAATATTCCCCAGAATGGCTGACAGGCCCGCAGTAAGAAGCAGTGGGGAAGGGTCGTGGGCGTAACTTTAGCTGGAGTAATGAGGCCTAATCCCCTGCTGACTGGGGCCTGTTTAAACAGCTCCTGGCTGAGCCACCCAGTAATGGAGTAATTAACCCCAGCGCCCTCTTCTGCCCGGCAGCTCTGGTCTTCCACAACGAACGCCCCCCGTATTCCAGTCTGCCTGCCTCGCTGCTCTGTCATTGTCCTGTGTGTGATGGGAAGGGAGATGGGAATTGATGGAAAAACATCAAATCAGCGCTAATGGAAAAGAAGCTTGAGATAGTGCCGATTAATGCAATTCAACCCTTTACCGCCTATTGCTGGACCTCCCTGACTTTGTCTTTGTAGTGACTAGTCTTTATGTGAGGAGGCATTATTATATGTGCCATGAGAGGAAACAGTAATGGGAACAGTTCAAGGTTCAAGGGTCATTATAAGTGCTATGAATCCCTTGACAGGCAGCACATTCAGGTGCGAAACATATCTCTCTCTCTCCACTGATCTGATTTCCAGACAATCGTACACGGCAGATTCTTTGTATTTGCTTTTGGTGGGCTCATGAAAACAATCAGCACAATCAAACAGCATACACTACACACAGGCATTCCATCAAGCCGAAAGGAAAAGCCTCGTGTGTTCATGTCCCGACTCTTGCAGTCTCCAGCCAACTTAATATGGAGAGGCGCTGAAGCGTTTGAAGAAAGCAGCCACCACACATTATGCCAGATGAAATGCTATCATGCGTGGTCGCTGAATGGTTTGTGTCATTAAGAGAATAAGGCAAACAGAGCCGAGCGCGCTCAGAACCTGCCTGCTCGCACGCCTTTCTGAGGGGAAGGCAAGATTAAGGGGATGTTCAGAGGCTCTCGTCTGTCAAGACTTCAAAGATGCCATCGACACTCCTTGTTTCTGCCGGCGCAGCGACCAAATCGCACACACTCTGCCGCCTCTGTGGCTGTCAAAGCTGCTCTGACATCCCCTTTATCAGGTATACAGGCTTTAATCCAGACACAGATAAATAAATCAACACACAGGGGTCCCGTTCTTTTCAGCACCTCCTGGTGGCAGGGTATCTGTACAGCCAAGAAACCCGCAAAAAAATATCAAGAAGTCATTAGTTGTCTGCTGTGGACAACAAAGAAAGGCCAATTACACGGTACAGAAAGGATAATTAATGCACAATTGTCAAATGTGGGCAAGCTATGAAGTGAATTAACCAATAAGCACTGCATTTTTTTTTCTCTTGGCAGTCACGTCAGATGATTCAGTGCAGATAACAAGCGAAAAAATTAAATCAGCGGTGGCATCAAGGCTTCCACTCGCTGAATTGGGCTCATCTCCTGCATGCCTGAATTGAATTTCAAAGTGTTTCTATCAGTTTCTACAAACAGAGAAATGTGTTGCTTTCCACCTTTTTTTTTTCTCCGGGAGCAAAGATCCATTTTGACAACCGGTGCAACATCTGGAGTAGACAGATGAGAGGAGAACAGAGGAGTTTGAATTAGAGTTGACACGTCGACATGCAGGCAGACACGGCGCACATCAGAGCCAGCCCTGAGCGGCGGGATGGACACATCAGTCTGTTTGGATATCGGTGAATCCTGAGCGCGAAAAAGAAAGAAAGAAAAAACACGCAGCTGAGCGGGGACGACAAGAAGCAATCTGAGATATCGACAATGAAATAAATACAGAAGAACAAACCAAAGAAACAGCAGTGTGTACCCAATATGACTGCTTTAACTCACAGAGAACTTCCCGGGA
>JANJYP010021905.1:17731-47064 GCA_024605115.1 Rastrelliger brachysoma | reverse complement strand
TATATATATATATATATATATATATATACACACACACATATGTCAACAGGAATTTCCAGAGTTTTGATAAACTGGACAGTATATTAACGCTTGACTGATGTAATGCATGAGATTGATTTATTGAGGTGTATTTTTTGCTGCTTGCATAGTAGCAGCTTTGTCCTGTGGTGGAGCTCAGGGGTTGGCTCCAGCCAGGTGGAATGAGAACAAACAAGCTGTCTGAAGTAATCACATCTCCCAGACTCTGGACATGTGAATGCACCAACATATCTGTCCATCAGCGCCCCAGAGCCAGTAGGCAGTGTCTGCCCCCTCCCCCCTGCCTCCTTCCCCTGGCCCCCAACAGGGCCACATCACAGACAAACAGAAAGGTTGGCACTGATGAGAGCTGTTGTCTTCATGTTACACAAGAGAGGAAATTAAGATGAGTTTATCTAGTCTGAATTGACCGGCATGGACTGTGCTGTCACATCTATAATTTTCTTCTTCTATGCAATTTTCTTTAAATAGACACCTGGATATAAACTTACACAGTGACTGTAGTAGTCCCAACTTTAGGTTAGGTACTGTATCTCTCTACATGTAAAATTGCCCGTGCACACATGAAAACCGCCAATAACCATAGTATTTCTAAGCAGTTTAATCTTTACATCAACTTTCATCCAGTTTAACACTCACTAAAAATGTGTGAAACAGAACAGCTCTTCATAACAGAACCTCTTAAATGCTTGTCCCAGGTCTCATTTAAGTTACTTATCGTTTCGGTTCATTGTTTTATGTCCTTAATGCAATTTTGTTTACTTCCAAACAAGCTAAAGTTTGAGGACTGCAGGGAGTAAAGAAAAATGAACTGGAGTGGAATAAAAATGCTTTTCTGCTAAATCCAAGAGGGAATGTCCCTCCCTCAAAACCTGTTTACCAGCAAAAACATGAGCGCTCTTTCTAGTTTTAATCCTCTCCTTTTGAATGACAGGATTATTTTTTGTGGCGAGAAAACATTTGAGATAAGTATCACTATCTCTTCTTCCATCACTCCAACTGCACGTTATTGAATATCCCAGTGGAGGGGAAAAACTAATTACGAAATGTGTCTGGCTAAGAGAGTTATCTGCGAGATAGCCCGCAGTGCAGCCATGTTTTAGCCCTTTTGTTTTTTTGTTGTGCAAACTAATTAGTTTTTTTTCCCACTTTTTCTCTTTTTTTAATGGAGAAATACTCAGCTGCTCCCCAAACTAGTAATGACCTTCCATCGGAATTATGACACCAGCAGATGTAAAGCTTTTGATTAAGCCCATTTACATGGAGCCCGCACTAGTTGAGACGTTCAGCTCTGATGCTCAGGATTATAAGTTCCATTCTCTTTTGCCGTAGGTGGAGTGCTCTTCCAAATTGCTTTCATTATGAATGCTAAATCTCTCTCTAAACTTTGATGAAACCTTGAGATGATAGATTTACTTAGGTTTACATTTTTTCCACAGCATTTCTTGCAAACTTTGCTAAGAGGCTATCACTTGTACATGTGTATATGTTTGGCAATCATTAATATGAGCTATTTTGAACATGTCAAACAAGCTCTCCATTTAAAAATTGAAATTGACTTGGCTAAAGTAGTGTGGATGTACTATATTAGTTCAGTATTTTGGTCCTTAACTTTGGGATAAAACAATACAATTAGCCGCTCTAGCGGATGACTGCTCAAATCCCTGAAATGTGTTAGACTAATAGACTCCGCTATTAATGCAAGTCAAAAAGTTATGTTGAACATTTTCACAATAACAGATTACTCATTGCAAGCTTAGGTAACTTAAATGAAAGTAATTAAAATGTGATTTGTGGACATGGGAATGTAGTTGGATTGTCTTTGAAAATGTTGAAATTATAATATTAGGATAATAAAACACTTACTTTTTCTATCAAACACATTAAAACAAATGTAAAGAAAGTCTACTGTAACAATACCAACAAAAAACACACATGCGTAACAAATCTGGTCATGTTAAAAAAATGAGGAAAATATATTTTGTTAGAATAAATTGTTCTTTTTTGTTTGGTTGGTTTTGAAAAGAGTAGATGGAAAGAAATAACTCATTAATGATCGACTTTCTCACTGAATGTGAGATATTTAGAAAGCACTGTAGGTGCAAAAACACATGAAGAAGGGCACAAGTCAGGACCAAGCTTTAAAAAGAAGGGACATAAATTTAAAATCCACTGCTCTCTTTCTCTGCAGTAGCTCAAAGCCTGAGTATACAGTACAAGGAATGTTTGTCTACAGGCTACTGCGAGAAAAGAAATGGAAAGGAAGGGGTGATGAAGGCAGTGAAAAAGTAGGAGGAATAAAAAGAATGTTCTCTCTATATTTGCCACAGGACTTCATCCCCAGGGACTTATCTCCTGTGCCCGTGTTGCTGATCCGTTAATGGCTGGCATCATAACTCTCTGCGCAGAGGCTGTTTGCTGCGGCTCCTGTCACAGGTTCATCATTACGCTGATAGCTTAACACTCGGCAAGGAAACAAAGTAGCCTCCCACTGGTGTAGATCAATCCTCTGACGCCAGGAGAAGAGTATATCCACAGTACTAATACAACCCATTGAGAGGATCTAAGAAGGTATGTCCTGTGTATATCCTATTCAGAGTGGTAGTCTCATACTAATTAATTGTTTTGAATTGGTATAGTTGACCAACTGATGGCAAAGAGCACAGTTTTCCAGAAGTAAAATGATTTGGTGGCTAAGCTGATTAGGATATGAACAGATCCAGATAGTATAATATACATTCTTAGTTTTGCTCAGGCCCTTATGATAAAGGTTTAACTCTATAAACAGTGTGTAGATTGTGTGTCACACTTTATGGTAAAACCATCACGTGTGTCTTCCCAGCACATCGTCAAACACTGCTTTTCCCAACATTTAAATGGCTTCCCTTGGGCTGCTCTGATGAACCATCATAAGGAACTTGGCTTTAAACTGCAATTTTAATATTCTACCCTGAAAAACACATTTCACTCATGCAAATTTTAGGTTCTGAATCACAGTCAAGAGCCTCTGGTTAGAACTGAATAACTGGCTCATAAGTTAGCTAGTAACAGATGTCAGGTTTATTTCAGCGGCAAAATGGTTAGGAGATGTTCCTTTTCTTTAACAGAGCCATTTAAGCCTTGCCACTACACTTTTCTAGGTAACCTCTGTTTACATGTGTATCAACTGCATAGTCATATTTGGTGCCAAAATCTATTTTTTGTTGTTAGGATTCCTCAACTACAGCTCCCATGAGGCTTTGCAGTGCTACTACTCTATTTGAATTTTCATTTGAATAAGTTAATCTTGCTAACTGTTGTTAGTCTCAATACATGGAGAAATGTATTGTGTATCAAAATTAGACCATAAAGCTTGAAAACCTTTGTCTGCAGAGTACAAAAGTTATTTAATTATTGTAGGATTTTCAATAATCCAGGTCATGAAATACATAGATTTTGTCTTATAGATGTAGAGGTACTAAATGAAAGGCAGCTGTATATACTTTTTTAAAGATGTTTTTACCACTAATTTAATAGGCTTCAACAGCTTTACTTACTAGAGTGTCCCAGACATTGACATGTCACACTTTGTCTGGAAATAATACACACAGACTATAAATCCCCTAAAATGATCAAAACCAACGGTGAACCTTCATTATGATAAACATGGGGACTGTAGTTTATTTTGAGTTGATCCATTTTATACCATCCTGCTGCCATGAATACTAACTAGCACACCAAATCCATGGCTGAAAATAGTTCTCAACAAATGCGCTAATTACTTCTGTTTGAGTTACTTTTTCTAAAACCTACAGTGTCCAGCTGTGCCAGTGAATTAGTAATCAATTTTTAGCAATGACAGTACATACTTGTGACCTATTTTTAAAGATTTAAATCTACAGTAGGAATGAATGGGCTTGGTGGTAACAGCTGCAGTAGGTAGAAAGGAAAGAACTAAGAAAGACAAGACTAATATATTGTTGATGTGGAGCATTCAATGAGATTTCTCGACAGTAACAAATAGTGTCAGCCTTTTATGTCAAGGTTTAGATCACATAGCAGTCATGTGAAAAGTGTCAGTTGATTTGAGATGTAAATTGTCCGGAAAACAGCTGTGACAGAATGTAACGTGACCATAGAAACTCATGCAGCGTCAGTGTGAAATGAGACTACCCACCAGTCTGAAGAACTGATTAACGCTTCATGATGTGTAGGAAAACGTCCTTGAGACAAAACAAGCCCAGTCAGTTGCATCTTCCCCACGTTTGAGATGGCTTCCCATTAGTCACCAACTTATGTGTTCTTATGTACAGCAAAGAAACATGCTCCCAATGTCACATTGTGTTCATAATCTCTGTGTCCTCGTGCTCCATTGTACACTAGAGCTACATTATGCACTTTGAAATGAGGCTTGTCAGTTGCTATCACATTTGGCTTAAGAGATACTGCTATTAGTGCCCTGTTCTCCACAGGGTCAGTGCCTTTACAATGGTTTCCCTCTGCACTTATAAAGATTGCTACGTTTGTCTGGTCTGTTGTGGGAGTATACAGAGACCGAGACCCTCTCAAAGGACAAGACCCTGTATGAAATGAAGGCAGCAAAATGCAATTAAACATGTGTTGTACCATCTGTGGGTCTGGGACAGAGCTCATATGTAGTGACCAGAATGATGTGGCATGTAGTTGTTTGGCTGTTGACTTCATTTGTTATCTGGTTAACTAGCAGATAATTCTAGTTGATGTCACTAAGTGGCAGTTTTATGTTCAAATATTCAGTAAGTGTTGGTGTTCAGAGGCTGTGGCGCCTCCATAGAGTATTCTGTTTCAGTGCAGTAGGTTAGTAAAAGGGAGACTAGGCACATCTGCACTGTTCAGGTCTGTAAATCATTGGTTAGAGAGCCTAGAGACTATTCATGTTGTCAATGAAGCCTGAAGAAGTGAAAGGCAACAGAGAGAGAGAGTTTCTGTCGCAAATCTCATCCTCTCCTGACACCTGTCATCATTCACTTTTTTTTGCAGAAGAAGAGCAGTTTCATTCTGTGGACCCAGGAAGAAAATAGTATTGAATAACCCCCTTGGTCAAATATTTTTTTTGAGCAACTTCAGGCAGTGTGATAAATTAGATGGCCTTGTAGATCGATAGCGCCTTCTTTCTTCTTAGCTCAAGATGAGATTTGTCAAATTTTAGCTTGAAAGAATTAAGTTCATCACACTGACTGGCTGTAATTTGAAAATAAGAACAAAACAATGTGTTTGTGCCTGTGAGCATGTGTGTGTATATACAGTATGTAGGGCTGAGTATTGTTTAGATGTTATCAGTTCTCATTTTGTTTTAGATGAAGCCAGTTTTTACTAGATCCTGGTTCAGAACTATGGTTTCCTATTAAACATGTTATTAATTATTAATTAGTTATTCTAGTTTTTTTTTTACTTTTACATCTATGTTAAAAAGTAAGTAACTTAACAGCAAGGTGAGTAATGTGATGTTGATGTTGAGTTATTGATGTGACAAAACTCATTAAAGTTAGTCACAGAGATTCTCACCGGGGGCATTGCTGAAATTAAACATTCATGAGGCACAGGTCATTAGCAGTCATCTCACTCAAATCATTTTTAATCCATGACAGTTTGAATGGTGTTAGGATATTAGCAAATAGCCCAATAACTGAAAGGGGATAACAAAAAAAGAGAGAAGTAAATATTAAACCTGGATCAGTTGTTTTTGTTTTTAACCATTGACATGATGCCGTCTTATAAAGTTGATATGGAGACCAAGTTAGCATTTTCCATAGAACAACGGTTTGTAGCTCTGCTTTAGTTTTAGAAAGGGAGAAATCAGATCCTTTATCAGCCAAAAATATCTACTATGTTAACTACCTGATCAGTAACATATGGTGATGTTCAAGTAACAGGTATAATCAGTTCAAGAGAGGTTTTTTTCACTGGAAGTAGATTCTTGCTGTATCCAGAAACAATGCTGATGAGAACAGTGGGGCAGAGTTAAGATGCAGCCTGTAAAAACCAAAACGTGCAAATATGTATTGTTGAAATGTTGATATGTATTAAATGTATTTAACTGTCGAGATTAAATGTATCTGTTGTTTGCAGTGCAATGAACAACATTTTATCCAGGCAAGTGGGCTATTCCCTCCAAACTCTCAAAGAGAATGATAATAATGTAGAAAGTACTTTCACTGAAGAGAGAGTGTCAACTGGTAGCATATAAGAAAATAAAGCTGCTTTCAGAACAGGGAGAAAGACAATGTGCACAACCTGTTGGTCACATTCATGGAGGAATCCTCAGATCCTTAAAGTCACAATAATGTTTTAGTAAAGTAAAACTACATCACTTGAGTAAATTAATGTAGTTAGTTTTCACTTGGTTCAGTGAGTTTGTCAGAGAAGCAGAGAAAACTTGGTAAATTTTATCTACAACAACCAGAAACCTTCTTCATACCATATGGTGAAAGGTAACCAAGTAACATTTTCAGATTTATGAGGTACACTCTAATATTCCTATATTATGTAACGTAATTTACTGTATATTTCAGTGGGAAATGCTACTTGTCATTCTACTGCATTTATCTGACAACTTGTTACTGATTACTTAATAGAATAGGTTTTACAGAAATGATCAACAAATAAAATGTTATTATAGATTAAACTATATAGCAGTATATAAATCAGTTTAAATGAGCTCCATCAGCAATAATACTGCTGAACTTATACCTATGTATAATTTTGAATTCAGGACTTTTACTTTTAAGAAAGTATTGTTATTGTGCTATTAATCATTCAAAGTTCTGAGTACTTCATCTACTATTACCAATACCAACATTCTGAGTTCCAGAATGGGTAAAAATAAGTACCGAAAGAAGCCCCATGACTGTGTTTGCCTGTGGCCCCCAAATCATGAAATCTGCTCTGTACACTTATACTCTCTACAGCAAAGACATTAATAAATAAAAATGTTAAGTTAAAAGCATTCAAAAAGAGGTGATTCCTTGTGACAATAAATCCAAACTACAATAGTCCTGAGAAACACTGTATGCAGAACTGCAGTTCAGTAATGTTTTAAATTGTGTGATCTCATCATTTATTCATGAGCTCAGTTCAGCTTAATGCTGGAAAATTGAAGAGGAAACACTGTTGCACATTTAAGGGGAAGAATCTTAGCAGTACTAAATCCTAATACAAATACATGTCACTTGATTACACAACCTATACAAACATGGCCCTTGATTACACAATATTTACAGTAAAGAATATAATCTGATGAACTGCAGACATCTTAGTTCTATTTATCTTTGCATCATGTTTCACATAAACACAAAAAAAAATGGCATCCTGTCATTTGCTTTTACATAGGCTCTATTCGAGCAATCCAACTTCTGGCATGCTAATGCTGGGATTCTTAATTAAAATGTCAAGGTGGCGTGATGTCCCATTAAGGCTCCCCTCCCCTCCCCATGCCTTTTCTGCTTCTGATCCTCCCCAGGGACCTATTAAGCCCAGGCCAAAATGATTGAAGTTCAAAGAGGTGAGCCCGAAGGTTGGACACTCATCGCTTCGCGGTTCGCCGTCGTCCCAGCATCCTCCAACCCTGACCTTTAGCAAGACAGCCATCCCCGCTAATGTGCTCGCATATCTAATGAGAGAGGGCTTTAGACTCAGACCTTCCTGTCAGGCGTGTAGGCGATAATGCCACCAACCGTTACCCACCCTCCTCCTCAAACCTGCCTCTATCTACCTCCATACTGACTAAACAAAAAAAAAAGGCAAAGTAATCTGTCGAGCTTTCCTGTCCCTCATTGTTGGATTGATACTTCAGCACTTTTCATCTTTCTGACTCACCTTCTCCACTTTTTTTCTCTCTACCTCTCCAGCTGTCTCTCTATTTTCTTTACCTGTTTTGTCTCGCTCTGTCTTCTTCCTTCCAGCGAAAGGTTATTGGAAAGGACAGGGCAGTGTCTGCTTTTCATAACAGGCTTGCGTGGCTGTCACAGAGTATCGGGGCCATTCTAATGAGTCTTTCTCCTATGCAGCTATAATGGAGCTTCAAACACATAAATCAGATTGTGAGACAGTGTCAATAATATTTATGTTAATGAAATGAGCAAACCATAGTATATGTCATTGGGCAGTTTGTGGCAGGAATGCAAAAAAACACAAGTTATTTCTTAGGCAGGTGTGGAGTAACTGCAATAGCTTTACTACATATTTTTCTCTGTATGTTCCTTTACATTCAAGACAACATTGGGATGCAGCTAATGAACTTGTGTAGATGTGTGTTGGAAGCCTTGTTTCCCCTGAGAACTGTGGTAAAGCAGACACAAGTGGTTGTGTTAATGATGGCTGTATTTTTGTGTGTGGCGCATTCTGTGTTGACCACACTTACTCTTACAACCTACGTACTGACCACATGTAGCTGTGACCCATGTATTCAAGTAATATGTATATATCCATTTCTCATTACTGTTCACACTTTGTTATTTGTTATTTTCCTTGTATATGCATGTTTTTGTGTATATTTATTTTGAGCAGTGTTTATTTTGTTAATTGTATAATTCAGCTGCAGCCCTATTGAGGAAGGTGAAACTATATGGGCGCTCCCATCAATAAAAACAAGGGTGCAAATATTGCTTTGCACAGGTCACGCTCTTTGTTATCATAATGTGTATTTGAGGGTGGTGAAGGTCCAGAACATCATAATGTCTGTGTTATTTTTTAGCAGCTTGAAGTCGCATTGTAGTTACATCAACATTCATGTCTAGTGAGTCGATTGCAGACTGTGAAATATTTACGGTAGAATTCTATTATATGGCAATAACATTTATTAGTATTTACACTGAACTTGTGAGATTCAAATCAAATAACAAAATAAAATAAGAATAAAACAACTTTTTTTTTCCTTTTATCAAATAAAGATGGTATTTTAAATCCATCCAATGAAACATCCGAACACATTAACTCTTTTCTGTGTGTGTGTCTCATTAACAGTCGACTTTCTCCGAATACACAGATTTGATTGGCTGCTTAGCGAAAGTGAGAAGACTGGCTATGCACAGTGGTCTGTTATTCTTCGATTGACATTACTGTGTTTTACATAGCCCCTGAGAGAATACTGTAAACCATCTCTGACTGGTGAGACAGCAGTTGTCCTCACCTCATTCCTCAACGTCCACAAACACAACAAAGAGTTCATATGGAAATGAAGTGTCAGGCTAGACTAGCTACACAACCTCCACACAGGTTCCTTCTCTTGTTCCACTTGCCTGAAACCTTTGGGATCCCCCCCTCCCAACCTTTTCTCGTGACCTCTCCAGAGACAATTATCCCTACCAAGCAGCCCCCTCCACCCCCACTTCTTAATGGCTGTGGGTGGGATGAGGTCAAGGTAATCACTGGGCCATGAATATTTGTACCCACTCACTTCATCAGTGTGAGATTACCAATGGGGGAATCAGTGAGCAGTTCCCTAATGAATGGATCTACACATGTGCCCAATGGACCTGTTAGTATTTATCTTTTCTCCTAATATGGTATCAATGAGGTCCCGAGACACTGTGGCTCATGTGTCATACAGTATGTGGCACTGGTGTTGGTGCAAGTGCACTGTCATGCAGTGATAGGAATAGACAGTGGTGCCTCTGCTCAAGGAGAACAAACAGCCAAGACAAGAAATTCTCAAACTGTGCAGACTGTGAGGACTTTCATCATATTCTTCTTGTTTTATTCATGCATTATGCTACACATCAAGCAGCAGGGTTACTTTCATTAGCAATTGAGCTGAACACATTTCACACAAGATGAGTGGGCTGCATTACATTTGTGTTATAAAATAACTAGTGTATGTGCTGTGTCAATACAAAATAATACAACTCTGACAATGTTATTATGGTACAATATCAATGTTTTATGGTAGTGCGGGTTGCATTTGTTCAAATTATCTCTCTGAATCACTGAAATTACCCAATAAACAATGACACTTTGTCATTGAAAAAGCAACTGAAAATTCTAAAGATATTTGTGAGTTTTGCAGGGTCGTGCATGATAAATATGCCATGTACGTGACAGTTTGAAATATAGTGATAGGAATTCCTACATTTTGTCTGAGCCAGAGTCGTGATTTATATATTTTGAATTTGTTGCTTTTGCATTTTCTAAGTTTGAACTGACAGTCTTTTGGCAGATGGCTGTCCTCCATCCGTACACAAACCGCAGTCACATGACTCATACATACTCTATATGAGGCACATAAGCTCATAAAAATACAGTATGTGTGCTCACAAAAAAGGTCTCACCTACAGTACAGTAGATGCACACTTTGCCAGACAGAGACACACTCAGGCACACTCTTTTAGGTGCACATCACACACACATACACACACACACACACACACACACACACACACACACACACACATTCAGATACATACGCAAACACACTGAACTGCTTGGCCCTCGGTCTGCCGCGCTCCAGCGACCCTATCTTATTAAAGCCTGTCAGCATAGCTAGCATTATCATAAGCTTTTTATTATTGACTCGGAAAATATGATAATTTGGAAATCACAGGCCGCCTCCTAAAGACTCCACCGTCACTTTCAATTTTAGCTGCTCTCCCTTCTTTTAATGGGAATGATGAGATAGCAGGAAGTTCACAAGCTTCATGAGTTGCACACGTTCTCCCTTCTCTCCAGTATGTTCAATTATTTATTTATTTATACTTTTTTTAATTAGTACATTATAATTGAGGTCTGTCACCTATTGCACCTTCAAAGAAAGCTAGAACAAATTTAATTAAAAGTGGTATCTCCTTTCATAAGAGAAATTGAATTGTGTTTGAAGTAGGAAAGATTGCCAGCTGACAATATGTTTTCTTTATTAAGTCAGCTTTCTTTACCTTTTACTTTATTTTTTATAGCTACCTGAAAATCATTCCTATGCAAATTCACTGTGCATTGCCAGTGCTCTTTCCGATGTGATTGTGTATGTTAAATGAGTCATATTCATTTCCTGCAGTGTAAATGAGATTGAGCATCAGTGATCTGAAACGGAACACACTGTATATTAAAAAAAAGGATGTACATATAAAAAATAGGTTTCTAAAGGAGGTTAGTTTACAGACAGTAAGTTTATAGCTGAAAGTACATCAACTAGATCCACAGATTTTCACTCCTCCTATCAGCTCTTGTCTCCCCCTCCTTCTCAGGGCCTCAGCATTCTGGGATTACCTCCCTATCTATTCTTTGCATTCCCAGAGGCTCGCTGTGTGATCCATAATTCAACAGTGTCCCTATTTCTGGCCAAACCAGAATTTGAACTGTCCCATAATCTCCATCTGGCACTTGGAGGCTTAATCTGAGTAAACACTGTTGCTTCAATATTTTATTGACCGTCCGTCTTGATAAGACATAATTGGCATTTCTAATCTGAAGCGAGGAAATCTCATGAACAGGTTCACAGTGCAGCTGAGTTGTACGCCACATGGGTGGTCAGTCTTGGAAGATGAGAGAGGGAGTGAAAACGCAGAGCTGGACCAATATACAGTAGAGTAATCCCTCTTTCAGAAAACATTCATGTCTTAACGGAGGTCCTGCTCCCTCTTGGAAGGTGCAACAGGAAGTTAGCCTTGAGCTGTGGTCTAAGAGAGCACTCTACCTCTGTGATTATGTCTATAATCCTCTCCATCTGAAGAGGTTGGGCCTGGAGAAGCTGCTTCAAGAACAATGCTGAAGGGCAAGAATCATTTTGAGAAAAACTCTGATAGGCAATAAATGGTCAGTTTAAAATAGTGCAAGTATTACAGTGGTGGAATCGGTGAACAACTAAAAATAAAAAGCACTATGGTAATATTATATATGGTGTTATATAATATTCTGATGTCGTTTCTGTTGATGTTATTTTCGCATTGTTTTGTATGCTGTATTGAATTGAAATACTGAAAATTATCCAGACTAAGTAGAAATACATCTTAATCAAAATGGGACCATATGAATTCATTTTTAAACACTTTTGGTGAATCATAGCTGCATTTGATTCTGTTTTCCATTATGTGGGCTGAGGGACAAATATATTACAAATAGCACCTTAAATGCTGCCACGCTCACTCAGTCAGTGATGCGATTTTGAAGGTGGCTCTCCAGCATTTCACCCTCTTCTCCCTCTTTCCCTTTGATCTCGCCTGTTATTGTCATCTCACAATCCCAGTTTTGAGGGGGCGGCTTCTTGGCCTCTTGCCCATCTCCCAGGCTTTTCCAGACAGACTCACTGCAGAAGCAATGTCTAAAACTTCCCGAACTTTTAACTCCAGTTAAAGAAGGTGCAGACTGATACTCAGTTAACAATCCACATACCTGCATACAATTTCACACTGACTTAAACAACAGAATGGGTTTGTGGGAGGGGAGAGCATCCAACAGATATGTATCCATGCACATTTTGCATTGAAAACAGATTCCATTAGGGCCAAAGGTATTTCTCCCTGGGGCAGATCTTCTGAAAGTAACAAAGATGGAAAATTGGCCAAGGCGAGCAGCTGAGAGCTAATGGATCAAAATTACCCCCGTCACAAAGTTTGGACGAGAGCTGACAAAATTGCTTTTTTTCGCTAACCCCTTTTCTCTCCAACCCCACCGTTCCCCTCCTCTCATACACCCCGCATCTCAATATGAAACGCAGACAGAGAAATCCATCTGTAACGCAGGCATTGTCAGCGACTCGCAATTTACACCCATCTTTCTCTGCAGCTGTTCCTGTGCTTGATGGCGTGATAAATTAATCTTTTTCCGTGCCACTGCGTCAATTCTTTTAAAAGAATACATTAAGACACGTTAGAGACATTTTTTTTCTTGAAGTAAACATTTTTTTCTATCTCCTCTCTCAGTCACCATGACAAATCATATTCTCAGATGAAGAGAGAGAAGGCAGAGAGAAAAGAGGGAGAAGAAGAAATGAGAAGCAGGAGCGACAAGGATGAGGAGAAGAGAGAGATTTTTGGGAGCTGAAATGCAGCGCTGCAGACTCAGTCAAAGCGTGTGATTTAAGTATTCGTCAACATTTCCTGAGCGCGAATATAGTGGTCATAGCTGATCAAGCATAATGTCTGACATTCATTCTCATTGCAAGAGATGGCAGAATGAGCAGTGCTCTGGCTGATTCCACTGGCAGTCCAACCTACAAAAATCAACAGGCAACCATCATTTGTCTCTGTTTGTCTCCGAAGCACCACAAATTGTCCATCAACAGCACGCATCATACAGGAATTTAAATTGCACCTCCCATCCTCATACATTTTCATTGTCATAAAGATCTAAATCCCCCCAGCTGTTTCTGAAAGATACCACCAGCCAGCTAAGACTCCTGTTGTAGATTAGATTCTCAAATGAGCTGAACTGTGTTAAAACAGATTCCGAATCACCAAATGTATTTAAATTTTTATTTTATAGTAGCCTGTGAATATTGATGTTATGGTTATACACCTAACATTTGTTGTCTTTACCAGTACAATATACAATAATGCAGACTGTACCATAAAAGGAGCATGACATGATTTCAAACCAGGGGTATGCTACTTGTACCCAGAAGGGCACTTCTTTCCAGAGGGGTGATAGAACGATTGTGGAATAGATATCACATACATAAATACATATGTACATACATACAGTACATATTTTATTAAGACACTAGTTAGACAGGTGTGTGGTGCTGACAATACATACATAGGGGCTATAGATTTCAACCTGCAAGTGAGATGTTACATAACAGATTTTGGTTTATAGGGTATGAAAAGATGCTATAAAAATATAAGCAGAGAAATCGAAACAACTAATGAATAAATTGTTGTAGATAAATAATTTAACGAAAAGTCAAAACGGTTAAAGAAGTAGTGGTAAAAGTAGTACTAAAAATAGATCAATGAGATAGAAGTGGATAAACTGTTGAAATAGTCACAATAGCAACAGAAAAATAGTCAGAATAGATGACTAAAACCTAATAGATAAATGGTTGGAACACTGAACTCTGTCACTTCAAGTGGTAGCAGTGTGAATGCCTAACATTTCATGAAATAAGCTGTATCAGTGACCACTTTTATATTTTTAAGCATTTAAAATAACACCAGTTAAAAATCCTTTCATAAGGGCATATACTGAACATGAGAGTTGATGAAGTGGTACACGAGTCTGACAGGGATGTGGAGTTGGGATCCACTGCACTGCACTTCAAAATTTGCTAACATTTAATATTTAAGATCATGTGAGTTCATCTAGGTAGGCGAGTAACTCATCTCATTCTGCTTTTGAATGTATCTATTATTATTTTAGTTTTGTAACTCATCAAATTATTTTCTTTCAACGATATATAAAACCTTTAAGCTTCACATGGAAAAGGCGTGCTCGAGAGTTGGACTAACCAGGATCCACTTGGCTTTCAACACAGCCAGAGTGGGGCTTTGAACGAGAGAACACACAGATTCACCTGGAGATGGATGAGAGGGGATCAAGATCCTTCAGGGACACTGATACCTCCAACTCCCCACAGAGCAGCAGCCCCTGCTGGGCAAATGGATCACCCAGCCTTTGGTTCTCTCAAAACACCTTAGACCACTTTAAAGAGAAAAAGGGGCCAAATGAGAGCTCAATAAATCTACTTTACTGATATGTAGGCTACATACTGTAGAGACAGATGGTAGAGGGCACACTATTCTCTTAAATAAAGGGTGCAAAGATATTGTTCATGTGTGCACACCTATGCAATGCAAAGGAATGATACTGTACATGTGCGTGTTGAGGACACATGCTATTTTCAGTTACACAATAGATACAATTAGGCCTTTATTATCCTTTCACTGCCAATAGAATGGTGGTACTATATTAGTGCCATGACCAGTCTTCATGACAGAATGAATTATAACAAAGTGTACTGAAGGAGTTTGATAAATTTGGTTTAGTGTCATGTATTTGTGTGCAACGATTGTAAGTGAATTCATCCAAGCTCCTCAAAATCATTTTGTTGCATTGTATTTACATATTAAATGATGCTCCAAATTGAACTTTCAACCCAAGCTCTCTTTAAAAGCAATTGTCCTCATACTGTCAAGAGTCTTTATTTGACGCTCTGAGTTTATATTACAGGAGTAGATGGTGCATAGCTACATGTGAGAGACACGGGCAAATTTATAACATTAATTGAATGGTAAAACTGGCATATAAAACAGCATATGTGTTATTATTGCATCACTGAGACCACACAGATTGTCAGCAGCTCCTGTATCACCCAGTACTATTTTGAGGTTATTTCTGAGATCTTAACCTTATGTGCACTGGTTATGGGAAACAATTTCCTGTGTGCTAGTTCCCATGGAGACTTAGTGAAGACCGTGGTGCAGGTGCGAGTCTAGCGGTAAGGGAGAAGAGAAAAAGTTAGAAGAGAGAAGAGAAAAACTAAAACATACTGATGGTTTGGGAAGGTTGGTAAACTATACGGCTGATTATAAAACAGAAAAAATATATCATAATTCATTTTCTTGTATCAGATCATTAAGATAAAAAAAGAGATGTTATAGGAGACATGTTGACTACAAGATATTCATAGAGATGCTCACAACTGAACTTGCGAGGTCAGACAACTCATCTGGGACATTAGGGGGAGCACTGACTTTTCTTGCCAGAATTTCTGTGTGCCGAGTATAGTGGAAGGCCCCTGTTGTGACCAAATTAAAGGATCTTCTTTTGTTTGACAAACTCCACAGGGGAGATCAAGCGTAGGCAGAAATCCTTTTTGCCGCTGTTTCTAAGATTTCGCTCTTTTTTTTCCCTCGGAAGAAAGGATGTGAGGCACTGTCAAGACGAGCCCCCTGCAAAGAAGCAATTAAAAGCTCGGCCTTTTGAAGGTCTCTCTGCAGTACAGGCGAAAAAAAAAACAGCCTCATGTTCGGGTGAAATGAAAAATGAAAAACTTCCATCAGTCGTTTGATAACAGTAGTATGTTACAAGTTTACCAAAACAGCAGGCATGTGCAATAAAGGAGACACACATATGCTTGTCATTGATAAAATACATAAGACCAAGTTAAAATTCATTTCTTGCTGAAGAAACATGCACAAATGAGACTTCAAAAAAGCAGAAGAAATAGAGCTTTGACACTGCAAGTAACTATCAGACTGTGTTTTTGCAACAGGAAGAATAAGCCAGCAGTGTCAAGATTTTAAATCCTTTCACACCTTTCACACATTTGGGTCAAGGAGTCTTTAAATGCGCACATGTGTTACTACATCGAATGTTGATTCTGCTTTGCCAAATTTGGTTTAAGACGCCTGTTGCAGTTGATTCTGTGCTTCTGATGCAATCCAGGGTAAGGCTTGCTTGCATTACATTTTGGTTTGTCAGCTCCTTTCTTTGTGTAATTGTGGTGCCACTCACGATGGGGACTGTTTGGGAACATGTTGAACATTTATGGTAACGATGCTAAATTGTTGTGGTGAATTAGCATTATCGTGCAGTCTGTGCGTAGGGTGACATAAGAGAAACTTGTCTTCGCTTGCTGATGCCAGTTGGCGTCTGGAAATGGGGTTTTGAGACACAGAGGAGGAGTGTGGGATGGAAAGAGGATGAGAGAGATTTTCAGAAAAGAGGGGGCACGATTATCGCAGCACTATGACTTCAGATGGATGAGGATCCATAGCAGACTCAGGAGAGAGAGACAGAGAGAGAATGATACGAGGCTGCTGTTTAAGCATTATGAGTATGGCTGGAAAAATGTTGAGAGAAAACTGAGTAATGAACATTTAAAAATACACCACTGATATAAAATAGATTGAGGTGTTTGCCAATACCTCAGTATTTATGTATTTATTCATGCACTTGAATCACAATGTGGACATGAAATTTGTTGACATAATCATGTTTTGGTGAGTCAACTCCCATTTGGACACACAACCATTCCACTTTGGAATGAACACTTTTAGGTTAAGGTTAGGCTTATGGCTTATGTTAGGGTGAATGTTTTGATCAGAACAAGCAGGTTTGGACACTGTGTTCTTTGCCCTGATCTGAAAGTAAAAGCCTTGGAGCCTGATTTACTAAAGGTTTGCGTGTGTAAACACGTGTGCAAGCAAAAAATGTTCAAGCTGACATACTAACACAGCACACTGAGATTTGCGTTTTTCAAAAGTGTACGATAGCACACCCACTAAGGCAGAACTACTGGCTACCTCACCTCATACCTTTTCAGTGCAGCTTTATGACAGATCGGTAAGACTAAATATGTTATACACGTACATGAAATATATCCATTCTATGGAAAGTGAGGGCTTATAATAAAAGTTTTACTGGAGGTAGAGGACATAAATTGGAAAAAAGTGTGGCTTCTACCCCACAAATATTGTATAATTGACAAGGCTAAAGAAGTACACTTTAAAACACTGCATATACCCAGTTAATAGTATTATTGCTAAGTTTCTATGTTGTGATTCCTGTACTACTTATAATCGCAATATAGAAACAATATCACATCTGTTTTTTTTATTGTGATATTTGTAAAAAGTTTTGGTGGTTTGTGGAATCTCGTTTTTTTTGATGCTGCTAAATCTATCTACTCTCTTAGCCTTAAAGAGGTTATTTGCTAATATGTTAACCCAGAAAAAAATGCTTTTGAATAAATACTTATTGATTATTGTTTATTTTATTCATTACTGAAGATTGCTTCTTTTCTTCTAGAATTTAACTATTTGCTTAAATCTTTGATTTTGTTGAATAACAAAAAGGCAATACCTTATTGAGCCATTAATCTTTTATTCTTGAAACCTCTATTTGATTTATTTATTTATATATTTTTTTGTACTGTCTTCGATTTATGTTTTATTTTTATTTATTCATTTTTGTCTTAACAATCTCTTGTAATAACTTACTTTAATGTATATAATTGTCCCTGATGTACCTGATATACTTGTATGTACTATCATCAATGTGCTCTTTGTTAATATGTTACAGAACATCTGGCTGAGTTAAGTTTAGTAAGTTTAGAACACTTATGTCATTAAGACACAGTCAGTTTGACAGTTTTTGACTTTGTTTTATGTGTAAAATCAGTGAAACACCTCATTGAATATGAATGTAAATATGGGCATCCTTTGTTCCTTTATATTATTTTACTTGATTTTTTTTTATATTACAGTGCTATATAAATAAAATTTGATTGATTGATTGAGTTGGTTCAATTTTACAGAAATATTTCAGATTTTTTTAGATCTAACTTTAGGTCTTATTTAATTTATTTGGTTTAATATTATTTCTCTATTTATTTTAACTTATCAAAGTTTAATTATTTTTTCCTTCCTTTCATTATTTTTATTTCACACTTATTGACACTGCCCAGTGAAGTTTTTATTATATATATATGAACAAGTGAGCATGCAGCGTTATTGTTCTTTTACCTTTATGCTGTGATCCAGTACACTATCACTAACATTATTTGTCTTGTGTTCAGTCAAGAAATAAAAGAATAATTAGATGTTGTTTACATTTCTGGGTCTTCAATATTTTAATATTGTTTTAATAACACTGGATCGTCTGTCTCTGTGTAGGGTTCCCTGTTGGCAGCCTGTGGGTGCACTGGGGGCAGTTTCCATTTTGCAGGTGAGTGGTGTGCTTTGGTTTGTAGTTTGTAATAATATATCAGATATTATTTGGTATATCACACTGTGTTGCCCCTTTTTTCACTTTTTCAGTGTGTCTCAGTGTGTAGAATTTAGCAGCATCTAGCAGAAAGGTCTTGGCAGATACGGAATAGAATATTCATAGGTATGATTTCATCAGTGTATAATCACCTGAAAATAAGAATGTGTTTTTGCAACTATCTACATACAACAGCCAGCGGGTTCACTTCCAGCACGTTTGTCTGTTCTGGGACAAAGAGAAGGCTTTTTCATGGTGGTGAAATTTTAACCTCACTAGACGAATTTATCAGTAAAACTTTATAACAGTGCCTCAATGTGATTTAAAAGTGAGTACACCTGTATATATGCATATGTACATAGAGACATGTAGGGGTGTTTGACAAAAGCTTCACATATAGCAGGAGAGCTAATATTTGCCAACACACACGGAAAGACAACTCACCTTTGAGAATAACCCATTTATTATATATTTACCTTTGATTTAGGAGGATTATTAACAATTTAACCCTAACCCTTGTTTTGACATCAACCTTGCACTATTTTTCTACAATTGCACTTCATTTCTGCTCAAAGTAAGATTACACTATAATATGTACAGTCAGTCAGGTCTGTAAAGGAAAGACTATTTCTTATCAACCTATAGCTCCATGCACCCTATATCTTTCCCTTCATCCTTTTCTTGTCTGTTCTACACCATAAAAACTATTGAATTCTCAGCTCAGTTCAACATACTGTATCATATGCCTCAAAGCAAGTGCTACAGAAAGGGGAACGAAATTCATATTACTTTTTGCATTCCATGTGTCAAGTCGTTAATGGACGATGAGTGGAAGTGAAAAGCAGGAGCATTTTCATGTTTCGTTTCTCTGTCTCTTTTACACTCAGCAAGGAAGCACATGTAAATTGGCTACGAAAGGAGAGGTAGAAAACAATTATGGGAGCGACGCGCCTGAGAGAAATGAGTCTATTGCTTGACCTGTAATGAAGTGGAAAGTTGACAAGCCGGCTTTGTGCGACTCACTGATTTGAATGCAAGGAAATGACTCTTCTGTACTGTCAACCAACGGGAAAAGATTGCCAATTATAAGTGCTGGCCTTCTACTGGCGCCTAGCAGGCATACTGATGGGCGAGGATGTACATGAATATTCAGTGGACATGAATATTAATGCTAACATTTTATAATAATGTCGCTAACAAGACCATAACAAACTATTAGTTAATGATTAATTAAACATGAAAAATAGTCATTAATCATACTATAAATATATGAAAATGATTAGTGAATCATTAATGTGACAGGAGTTAAAGATCTTTCTTATATTCATTAATATACTTTCACTCATTCTAGTACATCCAAACATGTAACAAGAACTCCTTGTAATAGTAATGTAAGTGGGATACTGTTAAAATCATATTTTGTGACATTTGTGAAAAACTAATTTAAAGCAATATGTTTTTGACCTGTCTATAAATGATATACTGATCTTTAACATTTGAACAAATGGGCTGTCTCTAACATTTAGTCCATCCTCATTGGTAATTGTATAAAATATTAGAAACAGCTCTCTCTGTCTCTCTGTCTCTCTCTCTCTGTCTCTCTCTCTCTCTCTCTCTCTCTCTCTCTCTCTCTCTCTCTCTCTCTCTCTCTCTCTCTCTCTCTCTCTCTCTCTCTCTCTCTCTCTCTCTCTCTCTGCTGTTTCATATATCACAATTTAGCAGCATCACTCTCTGCTGTTTCATATATCACAATTTAGCAGCATCACTCAAAATTACCCTAACATTTTACCAACACCTCCCTATAACAGTTTCAACCAAAACAAAACATTAAAGCTTTCATCAAGATTAGATTTATTGTAGGACTGTTGTATTACACTGCATTAGTTTTAACTGTAGGTGTTCCTAATAAACTAGCAACAGAATGTAATCAGTTAAAGTAATAGGACTGAAACAGAACAGGTCATCCCTTTAAACACACCCAAAACATTATTGAAAATCAAGTCTTGACATCAAACACAGATTTATTCAAAAATCCTGTACATTTTGCCACCTTGAATGTCACAAATTTTACACTTGCATTATACTTTTTGTTAGCTTCTTTTCATTTAGTAATTCACAGCAATCGCTGGGAAATACATCAGGACTAAATTAATATATTATCTGGCAAGCATGTGACCATCACTTGCTGTGGTCATAAACTGAGAACAGTATGATGAAGTCATCCAGGTGGCCTTAAAATTCCAGTTCAAGTACACTTTGCAGCACATCTATCCTTGTTAGCAGAGCTGCTGAATATATCTGAGTCACGCACAGCTGGTAATACTGCCGCTCTTGGGATGTAGTGCTTGCCAGATTCAACATGAGGTCCCTTTTATTTGCCAGAAAATCTCCCCCATGGAGCTCAGATTAAATATCAATTAATAAAACCCAGGTAGGTTCCTAAAGATTGTGTTTATTTGGGCTGAAATATGTGCATCACTTTAATTTTTAGCTTGCGTGCAGCTTAAAACCGTGTGCTCAGCTGGTTCAGTGTATCTATAAGGGTGTGATGTAGCTGTGTATATGTGTGTGTTTGTGTCTATGTGTGGATGTGTGTATATGTGTGGTGTTGATGGGGTGGTGGTAGTGGTAGTGGGGGCCTTATGCTGTGCTGCTGTGTGTATCCAATTCCAGTGTATTTAACGAGATATCTCTCTTCCTACTTTTTTTTTTATCTTGATTCTATTTCTTGCCAGCACTCAGGGGAGCAGAATTCATTCGCACTCGTTTTTCCTTTTTCCTTTTTCTCTTTACTATGCTGTGCACAAATTGTTACTCAGCCATTTCTGTGCAGCAGTAGCGTTCTTCAGTGATTGTCATTCAGTTAGTTTGGGCTGATCTACCATGCAATAAAATCTCAACATGCTGGACAGAATGACATGCTATTCAGCATGATTGTAATAGCCTGAAGTTGAGCAGGATGTGTTGTCATTGTCTCGCTGTTTTTACAGCACATTATGTGTCATCAGAAAAGTTACGGCACACTGGCTTGCAAGCTGACAGCCTTGTTGTTTCTTCAGTGTGATGTGTCTGCATATGCACAAATATTTATTATACATTTTGGCATATTTCTGTTTGCATATGTATGCTTGGCTTTGTGGATATAGAGTGAATAGAGTACATATAATACTGTATGTGCCTGTGTGTGTCTGTATGGCTGTGCTGAATGCCACCGTCTGTCTATCTGAGTGACTGACTGGCAAAAGTCCCCCAGAGGATGGAGGCATGACAATCGCTCACCCTTCCAGTGTCATTCAGCATAGTACAGGAGCCATTAACTTTTAAAGCCAGGCCTTTCTAACAGCAGCCCCCATGCCGTTTAGCCTCCCCTCTGCTACACTTCAAATGGCTATGATGGACAGGAGTCAGACCTCTGTGTCTCGACAGGGTTGAGGGTTGGAGCTCTATGGCCCTGTCCCGCACTGTGGCACTGTTGGTACTGTTGGCACCTNGTGTGTGTGTGTGTGTGTGTGTGTGTGTGTGTGTGTGTGTGTGTGTGTGTGTGTGTGTGTGTGTGTGTGTGTGTGTGTGTATAGTCTGTTGGACACTGAGGTCGGGAGAATGCATCTTGATTGACAAGTCTCATCAGGGATAACTTAATGGCACCACCACCTACCAATTAGAAGTCATCAAGGTCCCCAATTGAAAGTGGTTAATAAATAATGTATAGCCACAGTAATACCACATAATCTGGATATCAGAAAGTCAAAGGTGGATGCATTATTAATGGGGCCAAATTGGACTTTAATAACTATTCCACTGAATCCCACACCGCAGCAGAATTCGCTTATGTTAATATGCCTTTATTATTAATGGGCAGCCATTTTCTAAAATGTTAACTGACTGGGGTGCTCCAGAGGCAGTTGCCAAGATTGACGAGCTTCGTGTCTGGGGAGAAAGTGGTGGGGGCAGAGGGGGCTTGCTTATTTATTTATTCACCTACCTGTAGCACGTCGGCCCACATCATTGTGTCAATAATTCCCTGGTAAAGCCATTAGGCATGATCACAGAGGCCCAATTAACTCTGCAATGTGTGAGATGACAATCGTACATCATTAGCCCTATAATGGCATGCAGTGCCACAGCCTCTTTAAAAACAAACATCAAGGCTATTACTGGGGATATATGCCATCGTCAACATTGTAGCTCCAACCGTTCTGACTTGTGCTCAAATGCTCTGTTGGAGATGTGCACGTCAAGTGTTATGGGACATTACACCAATGTGTTTTAATGAACTGTTACAGGTTTTTCACATTGAATGCATCTTCATCAAGGCATATTTGCGATGATCAAGTATCTAGTATCTGCTTGAGATTGCTGCATGACACAAATTAAGAGATATACTGTGTTGGTACCTATACATACTATGTTTGAAATAAGGGACCCTATACATTTGTGAGACAAGCGATGCAAAATGTCAGTAAAGCTGCTCTGTCACCCTGATTTAAATTCACCCATTCCTCGGCTCAGTGGGAGCTCACTGCGACTTCTGAGACAATTTGGTAGAGGCATCTCTGAGGGTAACCGATAGACTAGCTAATATGTTCTCTTATGGTATTTGCATAATGTCCATGGTGCATCGCCAGAGAGCTGTTCTGCTCCAGTTCCCCCTTGTAATATATCTGGCAGTGCTTCTAAAATGCAGTTGTCGCTGACGCTGGCCAACAAATCAGACAGTGAAGCCCCATCCAGAATATCAAAGGAAACACGGTTTCAAAATATTTGTTTACCATCTGATTTTGGACTTAGTCCTGCACACATCAACTTGATGAGATTGACCCTTTTTTTTCCCCAGTCTTGTCAAAGGCTTTCAACATTTAAAAGAAAAAATACTGCTGTGGTTGTCGGGCAACCAACAGCTCTTCACTTGTGTTGACATAGCAAATCAACATGCACTTAAAGCCTCTCTCCCCTCACATTCACTAAAATGTTTGTCCTCTAAGTTGGTGGCAGAGGTGGTATCCATCTATGTGTCACTTCTGCATGAATTATTATTATGAGTGTTTGTCAGTCTGAAGCTTGTTCTACTTAGTATTTTTTGAAGTTTCTCTGCACGGTTGCTATTGGGATTACTGACCTAACCTCCTGTGTTTGTGTTTGATACAGTACCTGAGCAGCTGGATGCATTTCAATGAAGTTCGTGCTGCATTTTAAGAATCATGGCTTATTCTATCATGCCACTTCCTTTCTATCTTTCTGCACTGAATATATATATATATATAAAATTAATCTTGCTATTCACAAAAAATAGGCAGGATGTCCACATTTATCTTCCATCTTGCTTGTGCGTGGTTGGTATTTTTATGCTTGTGTGAAAGTTGAAATTCAAGGCACCCTGAACTTTCTGACCTAAACTCATTCAAATAGCCCAAAAATATTCAGCATGCTTTAAAGAAGGAGCAGGTAGAAACAGTGTCTGTCCTCATTAGTACATAAGTATTTTTGGTTTTCAGTGAAAAAGAGAAATGCCATTTTTTTAGTGCTTCTGTCTGTGTTGCTTTTTCCTGTTTCCTAGTTAAGCAGAATTCATCAAAGAAGATAGCATGCTTTTCTAGGGCCTATTCTCTAGATACATAGATAAATACCATACCAAAGATTAAGACACAAGTGTGTTCATTATACTAACTTGAAAGCCTAAAAATATTGCATACATTATTTTCATCTTTCTTGAAAAAAGAAGGGTCACAATGAAGGGAGAAGGGTCAGAGATTGAAAAAGGCAACTGCACTAATTGCTGTCTTTTACAAACACAGTTTTATTAAATGCTGCCTTCTTGCTTTACTAAAACCTAAAATCTTGTTTATTAACAACTAATGTTTGTTCGGGTTGATGAACTGCCAGTATTGATGAAATAATTGACGTAACAGTCAGTCTCCTCCTCTGTCACTCCCTCCTCATTAGTCATCTTGCCTCAACGCTCAGTTGACTTTGCTCTTCCTGTCAAGGGAGGCATCTAATCGACTAAAGCGGGTGTTTTCTGCCTCAGTAACAGAAATTTGCAGGGGTATGAAGAGACGGAAGGAAGCCGTGTAATTAAATGTACTGAAAGGTTGGTTTGTATAAGAAAATCCTGTTTTCCAACTTTTTGACATTCAGTCAATATATTGACAACATTTGTCACTACAGTACTGTTTTGGCAGGAGTAGCAAGTTGCCATCCAACCCAGGCTGACCTGTCATGTTTCAATTCGCTGTTGCAGTGGCTTTTTGCAGGTGAAAATCCGAAAGCGTGGAAGACAGGGAACTCTGGCAGGGAGGACAGTTCTTCCCAAACATCTAATACAATAGTCACAATTAGCTCTGTAAAAAGTTCCTTCAAAATTTTTTGATGTTAGTGGTCAAATAATATGTATATAGTGTATATATAGATTTTATAAGGATATGATTGTAACTATTTGTGAGTGAGATGAGGTTGCTGTAATTGTTTTTCAGCCCACTTAAAAGTTATTTATCCTCCACAGGGATTAAAATCCCTTACCTCAAAAATCACAGAAATGCCTTTATTTTTACTGTTATTACAGCTTACAGAAGTAAATGGGAAAGATCACTTGTTGGAGAAATAATTTCATTTCCTGGCAGCATTTGTCAGCAGAAAATTGACTGTTTGCTAAACTCCTACCTCAAACAATCATTGATTTCTCCACATGTAGAAGTGGTTCATGGCACTGCTGAAAGAGTGGTGCTCTGCATCCAAATAGGAATGAATAAAACAAAGTTATGCTCTAACATAAGCTGCAATAATTAGCATGTAAAGCTGACTATAC
This sequence comes from Rastrelliger brachysoma, assembly GCA_024605115.1. NCBI lineage: Eukaryota > Metazoa > Chordata > Actinopteri > Scombriformes > Scombridae > Rastrelliger > Rastrelliger brachysoma. The sequence continues at coordinate 21,569 of JANJYP010021905.1, read as the reverse complement.
TACTTACAGTAGTGAGGAAGTGTTACATTCACTCCCAAGAGTTAACACCTTTAACTGAATAACTATGTAGGATTATAAAATGTGTAAAATTATGTTAGATTGAAATAAGAACGCTAATTACTTCCATTTCTGCAGTGGCCTCAGCAAGAGAAAGGTGGTAGATATGTTTAACTCTACACAAGTAAGACAATAAAGAAGAACAAGAGCATGAAGCCAAGCAACTGATGAATGAACCAGTTATTGTTAAATATGAATGGTCTGTCATTGTTATTACTGTCATGTTTCTTCTCCCTCTTCCAATGAAATGCCAATTGAAAACAATTAAATGTTGAAATCAGCATTAATAGAAAGGTCAATTTTCCCTGTATATGCTGCAATGCCAAGATAGTGTTTTCAGACTCAATCTGCAGGATTGTTTTGTAAAAGCTCTCTTTTTGTGGGGAGAAAAGTCTTTTTTAATCTGGATGGTGGTCCAAAACAGCAAAAAAGAAATAAGATAAATTGTATTTTCCACCATAAATACAATTTGTTAAATTAAATTTATTCATCTTAATGTGGACTTGGTCTTAGCCTCCATCTTTAAGCCATAACCTTTATCATGTGCGTATTTATGACCCCATTATTGGGTTCTCATAATCTCATTTTGAAGACATTAGCTTAATTAGCTAGCTAGCTAGCTGCAGCAACATTAAATTTGCTAGTGACAGTTTCAACTACTGAAATTGTCTTTTAAGTGGGAGGTAGTTTAAAACTCAGTGGCACCTCACTTGCCCATAATAATTTTTCAGTTGTTTATTTTCTGAGCTCTGCAATCATCAGTTTCACAGCAGCTGTTGAACACTTGACCTCAGGACCACAGTCTCTTCCTGAAGATGCCACTTGGAATAATGCATAGATGTCACTGAATAGATGAGGTGTTGACATGGACATGTTCAACAGCTCTGTTTAAAATGCAGCTTCTATTCTGTTGGTGATTCAAAACAAATAAAAGAGCCTGCATGTATACACTGAATAAAGAGGCATTAAATAACTTTATCTGCATCATGTGAAGACTAAAATATGAGTAATTAAATTGCAAACAGTAGAAAGAGATAAAAATGCAGTGAAAAAACTTGCAAGCCTATATTTGTGAGAAGAGAAAATGGCCTTCATGATGACTTTCAAACAGGCTTTCGTCCCACCATGGAAAATTGCTTCTTTTGGTGTTTGTGCATCTGCACCACACCCTTTCAAATCATAACCAAAGCTCCTAAACACGAACACACCAGGAGGTTGAAAATGTCAAATGCACATCTTGTCTTTCCCCCCTTGGTATTCCATCGCTGTCTCACAACTCCATTTTTCCTTGCCTCTTTTGTGCCTGTCCTATCTCTTTCAGTGGAGATGGAGAGGGTGAGGGAGTGGTGCCAGCAATGTCACGGCTAGAGAAAGCTTATCCTGGGTAGAGAGGTCTGTGTATAGAGTCAATCAGAGCTGTACAAACCCTTGATTGCCATTGACATTTACCAGGGGCCCATTTCCAATTAATCTTCAAGGGCCTCTACCTCTTGAAGCCTGATTACGATTTTCCCCCCGACAAACTGGCTAATTTGTAATTGGCCATGTGTTTGGCGGAGGAGGCTCTCCTTTATCACTGCAAGATTGAGATGCAGGCTAAAAGGAGATAGATGAAAGGGCCTTACCCAGCCTGTCTGCATCCTTTAATTATNTTTCCCCCCGACAAACTGGCTAATTTGTAATTGGCCATGTGTCTGGCGGAGGAGGCTCTCCTTTATCACTGCAAGATTGAGATGCAGGCTAAAAGGAGATAGATGAAAGGGCCTTACCCAGCCTGTCTGCATCCTTTAATTTCATACATATATAAACTGTTTTGATTTATCATTGAAATACAGTACATAATATAATTCAATAGATACAAAATACAAGTCTCAGAAGTTTGCCTTTTGTTATATATTCAAAGCTACTTTGTACTGTGTACAATTTTTATGTAATTACAGCATTTTTCTAATTATTCTGACTGCAATTTTATGAAAATTTAAAAAAAATTCATAAATTAAAAAAATTTGGCACAGTTTTTGCATTGTCATCTCATTGTCAGTTACTCAGATCCATAGGGGAGTGCATTGGAGTGTGTTTTGTTGTCGTCATTGGTGTCCATTTAATTATGGATATTACAACCAAAGTTGGATATTTTCAAATCATGAATTTTTTATGTACTGTACTTTAAAAAGTGATCAAAATGCACCGCACCTTGAGAAAACACAAGCTAACCCATAAAACACAAGCATCAACAAATATATCGCATTTAGGAGAAAAAAAGGCAAGACAATGATACGATATAGCCAAAACAGAAACACACTGTACAATTTGTCAACACACGTGGCATAAAAATATTTCTGCAAATATAGAAAACAAATACAAAACACTGAAAGTTCTGCAGTAAAAAAGTTTCTGGGAGACATTAAAAATTGATGTGCACAACAGTAATACTAATGCTAGCTTAATAGCCAACATGTCCAAATACCAAAATGAGAATCATAACTGTAATCTTAATATAAATATAAATATTTAATTCATTTGCTGATGTTTTCGTATGTTGTCATTCATTTAACTCTCTTGGCTATATGATTAAAAATGCAATGATTATTTTATATCTGAACCTATATAATCCCCAATCATTTTATCAGTTTGTCAGTGTTTCATCATCTAAAATTAACAATTTTTAATCAAATCTAGTAAGTAATGTTAACACCCTGCTAGCCAAAGAAAATAAACAATAAATGTGACCAAAGCCTTAGAACAAAGACATACTGTAGGTGTGAATATCAGGTATCATTTGTAGCATTCATACTGTGCAAGCTGTTGTTCAGACTTTGCAAGTTATGTTGCCTGTTGCGTACAGTTTCATCCTTAGCAGAAAATGTGGCCTGACAGCACTGACCATGCAGCGCTGCTAGTCTGGAACCATACTGTTGGTGAGGCGGCATCCTGCATGTTATTTAGACCCTCACATATAGTGAGTATATCATATCCTGCTGTGAACACAGACACATACATACACATGCATCGCCTGCATGCTGGGAGATACTTATTCAACATGCAAAGACACATGATTGTGCGCAGGCACACACAGAGTACAAGAGAGGGAGAGAAAAAGAAGAATGTATATGAATATACACTATGTGTATATTTAGCTTCACTGGGCTCTTTTGAACAGATCTGCTTCTTATTTATGGATATTATTTTGTAAACATTGCCATACAGAAAGCCCTATCATTATCAAAGATATAGTGCACTGACATCCTGTACTTCATTGTGTGGAGTCGTTAACTTTCTCTCTCTCCATCTGTTTGCTTTTCTCCCTTCCTTTTGTCTCTGCTCATCACTTCCTCACACTTCCTCACAAAAGCAGTTGTTCTGCATATATAGCAATAGATAAACAGAATGCCCCTCGCTCATCTGTAGACAGTATCAGTCAGGTACATGTATATTCCTGTGAACTCACACAAACACCTTTTTGGGGGGTTTTATCTTTCTTTATTTTCTGTTCCCTTCTGCTGACTGCCCTCTCTCTGTTTCACCACTGATGCTGGATCACAGGGGGAGGGAGTGCAGTGGTGGGAGTGGGATACCAGGACTGCCCATTCGCCCTGCCCAGCCCCTGCACCAGCTTGATAACGCCATCCCCATCTCCCCGTCCCCTCCTCCCCCGCCACCTTCCCCTACTCCTCCCTCTGCCCCAGGCTGCTGTGCTCTGCAGACCGGTGCCCATGGCAAAGCCACCCAGGAATCTTATCTGCTGCCCAGGCTCATTCCTGTCTGCCTGCCTGCTGCTGCT
>JANJYP010021905.1:0-17710 GCA_024605115.1 Rastrelliger brachysoma | reverse complement strand
TGTGTGTGTGTGTGTGTGCGCGTGTGTGTGCGCGCGTGTGTGTGTGTCTGCTCTCCACCTGCTCATTTGCAAAGATTTCTTTTTTTCTCTCCCCTTCCTTCTGCTTGTTTGTTTGCTTGTCTCTCTACCTGGAAGTCTCAAGTCTTCCCAGAATTCCTGACTGTCTGCTTGATCACATGCCATGGGAGTCCAGACATGGTCGTGTACAGCAGTCTCGGTGCGTCTTAATGTGAGCCTGTCGGACAGCCAGTTTTTCAACATGCCTGTCTGGATCCCATGACTGTCTGTCTGTCTTCCTGCTTGTCTACATGCATGTGTATCTTTCTCTATCACTACCTATCTGCCCCTCTGTATTTCTGCATGTTTTTCCACCTGTCATCCACCTGTACATGCTTCACTGTCTCTCTATCTGCCAGTCTGCTTTCCTGTCCACATCTACCAGCTTGTGTATCAATCGGTCACATTGATGTCCATCTTTCTGTCTGTTTTCTTCACTGTCTGCTTGGTGTGTTTTCCTCCATGTCTGTCTGCCTGTCAACTTACATTCTTATCTTTGTTTCAATATGCCTGTTTATTCTTAAATAATATTTTTTTCTCTCTTCCTGCCTCATTAGTCTTATATTAATAAGCTGCAGAGGACTTAAGTTAAGCACACAGACCTCCTAGACAGTATATGAAATGCACAAGTTTAAAGCTGCTCTAATTAATATTTTATATTAACAGTGGATCAAATGACTGCTGTAGTGTTAAACTCACAGTGATGAACTCACAGAGATTAATCTCTGCAATCGATCATTCTGCAGTTTCCCACAGCCCTACTGAGTTTTAATGTCTTTTGGCTCATTGTTTTGGTTTGACAGTCAACTTTACCATTTGGGTTGAGTCTAAAAAAACGTTCTAAAATCCAACAGTACACCTCACTCTGTTTCCTAGCATTTACATTTATATAGTACTAGCAAATGATACTTGTAGCAACTACACTATTATACAAAATCGTATGGTTGCATTTAGGCACTCACAACACTTGGTAATTGTTAGGAAAAGATGGTGGTATTGGTTTAATACTGGAAAAAGTTGGCGGTGACTTGAAGAATGAGGCCAGCAATTGTGTTTGTCACCACAGTGTAATTGGGAAAACAAATTAGTACTCTATACACATCATTTCTAGGAGACGGGGTTAATATACGCCATGCCTGACAATATACAAAAGCTAGAAAAAGTTAGCAAGCAGGTGAACATAATGGAGGACTTAACAACTAAAGAGCTAGGTATCAGAGACCAAAACAGAAGTAAATATTGGACTTTTGTTGTTTCCAGCATCAGCTTTATAGTGAGGTGATAATGTGTCAGTGTTGGTAACAAATCAACAATATGTTAGTCTGTGTCAAACTGTATCACCACACAGTCAGTGTCACTTATCCCTAAGCCAAGCATTGCTTGCAAAAAAAATATGCATCATCACCACTGCTATCTTTTAAAGTGCCTAGGCTTTTCTATGGGACATTTCACATGTTTCTGCCTGCTTATATATGTGTGAGAAAGTAAACCTGCTGTTTGATTTGTTTTGTGTGACTTTCACGCTGCACGACATGTACATCGCTCATTATTCAATTACATCAGATAACAGAACGAAAGGCGTTCATTACCTTGAAAACTCCTGGATATGACNGAGAGAGAGAGAGAGAGAGAGAGAGAGAGAGAGAGAGAGAGAGAGAGAGAGATGCCCCAGAGCACTCGTTGTCGTCTCAACAATTGACATGAGTAATAATCAACATCTCCACCAACACGCCATTCAAATCTCCTCCCATCGACATCTTTGATATTGCTCCAGGCATTGTTCATTTGTTGTTCCTCACGTTCGTCATGGTNATGTACAAACAGGCCACACACACACACACACACACACACACACACACACACACACACACATACACTTCTCATTCTTTGCTGTCTGTAGCTGAAATGACTATTGATGTTTGGGTTTGGATTTGAAATATGTTAGAACAGGGAAAGGTGTTGGGCGGGTAGTGGTGAGGAAGGGGATTAGTAGGGACATAAAACAGCTCTACCCTAGGAGGGGCAGTGAGAGGGCCATTTCACAGGGGGTAGTCCTAGATATTATGTTCAAACTCTTTCTTTGTAATTTTATTAATGGTGAGAACATTAATCCTCACTCAGCCTGCAGTAGAGTAATTTTTGGTGGGGGGTGAGAAGGATTTGTTATTTGCATCGAGAAGGGACTATTTGTTAGTTTTCCTCTGTCTCTCTGTGTATCTCTTCTCTGCCTGACTATTGTAATGAGCTGCTCACACCAGTTTCTTTGTCTTGTTTGTTTGTATTTCTGCTGGATGATTGTGTGGCTGAATGTTCCCTAAAAACAAGATGTGTGTGTGTGTGTGTGTGTGTGTGTGTGTGTGTGTGTGTGTGTGTGTGTGTGTGTGTGTGTGTGTGTGTGTGTGTGTGTGTGTGTGTGTGTGTGTGTGTCTGTGTCTGTGTCTGTGTGTCTTTACCTTGTCCTTGTCTCTTTGTTTTTACCTGTTTCTTTTGGTCTGTTTACCTCTTTGTGATGGAGGTCATATTATCATTATCATATTATTTCTCAATCAAAATAGTGATCCGTAATATCTGTGCTTTCTTAGTTTCAGTTCATTTAACAAAGATAATAGAGATTGATGTAAATATTCCATATGACATACCGTCATTCTGCTAATGATGTTTTGTTGATTACCACATTAGCCGGCCTAATTCTACCTTCACATGAAGAATTACAGCAAACATGATGTTAATGTTGAAAGTCTAATGAAAATCGGTTGCTTCTTTTGGTTGCCCACGTTCATTGAACCATTCCAGTTACATGGACAGTGAAAATGATGCAGCTCATTCTAAAGTCAAAGGAAATTTAACATCAATAAATCATTACCGTGTTTAATTTTGATCGCCATAAATCACCATAAAGAAGTGAGTCCATCATTGAAAATTGGCAGGTTCTATCATTGAAGTTGTCAAAGCTTCTGTAAGTGTTGGAACAAATGAAAGTTTCATAGAAGAAAACTTCTAACATGTCTAACAATGCCAGTAAATGGTGACAAGATGGGTTAAGGCTTATGGGATATGAGATCTACATTTTTGAAACTCAGTTATCATCTCGACAGTGTCCTCATTTGTTATGGTAATTACACAACACTAAGGTATCACAGTTGGATGGCACAAAGGCTCAGTGCTTAACACTGTCACCACACAGCAAGGATGTCCTAAACTTGAACACAGCCTGGATAGCTGGGGCACTGGGTTACTGTGGTACTCTGGTTTGAATTTGAGTGGGAATATATTTATGTGTTTAGCCCTGTGATAGAACTACATTCTGTCCAGGATGTACTTCTTGTTTAATGCATACTGGGACCCCTACTGCTTTGAACAGGCTAAACTGGTTTAGAAAACAGATGTATAGTTAACAGTTTGATCATTTGTATCCATTTGAAACAAAAGACAAACCACACTAAGAATCCAGATGTGAACCTGGTCAAAATGCATTTTGTACAACTGCATGAATACCTAAACAAAATACAGTGTGGCGCTTACAAGTCTATTTGTTCTTGAGGGAAGTACTAGAAGTTGAGCTTTCGTGATTTTTAGCAAATAATACACAAACAATATTAAAATGGTGTTATATTGTCAGCCATGGATTAGTGCACATTTGGTGCACTGGTGAGTTGTTAAGCTAAGACACCAGGATGAAATGTGAGAGTGATTCAAAATGAACCACAGTTACCATGTTTATGTCACCTAGTGTCCAATTTATGTGTTTTTTAACAGTTTCTGGACAACAATACAGCTTTTATCATTATCAGTTTTTCAGTTTTCATCTTATGTTCATTCTTCATATATGGTTGAAATCGATATCATACAATATTAGTATGCAGTATGCTATGAATATGTATGAATTCACATATTAACTTGATGTTCGATGTTTAATGAATCAGATCCCATACTTTTCATTGGAAAATAATATTAAATATTAATGTATTATCTTGGCTTAGTCCCTTTAAACTTTTTTGTCCTTCCAGGTTCTATTAATATATTACACTTTAACTCAAGTCAACATCAGCATGTTTTATGAGGTTTTCACTTCTTGTACATCAGACTTCATCCTTTCAGCCTTTCAGGCATCATTTCCACATTCATATCCATTTGGATTTTGCTTCTTTTTATGTTGTATATAAATGAATGGGAATGGAAACATCAATTCCACAACATGCCTCAGAGACATCTGGTTCCCTACAGGCTTTGTGTCAGAGCTGCACTTCCAGGCAGGTGCATTCCCTTTGTGTTTGAGACAGGGGAGCAGAGTACTGCAGTGTAGAGGAGATCGATCCACCATGGGAAGTGTTGTCTCTGCCTGTGCATAACACAAGGTTCTAACATAAAGGGAGAGGTCAGCTTAGTTGGGCCAACACATCTATGTCCATTACACATTTGTGTGTAAGGTCCTACATACACTATACTCACATTATACATACACCACAATCCACACTTGTGTTTTAGTGCAATGAATAGTACTAATGAAAATACTACACTCCCCAATTAAAAATAGTTATCTTATAATTAACAGCTCCATGTGATTTTTGGTTTATCACAGTTATTTTTAAAAATGGTTTCATTTTTATGTTTGTCTAGCATTGATGTGAGGATCTCAGGCTATTTTCGTATTGTGGATGTGTATGTACATTTGTGTAGGATGAAGTTGCCTTAGAAACATCTCCTAGTAGCATCAGCCTAGTTAACTTGCCAACTTCCTAATGAATCAGCACCTCAGGCTAGGTGGATAATTAACAACAGAGCCACGTCACATTTTTCTCTCGTTAAGCAGAAGAGCATATAACAAGAAATATAACAAGAAGAAAAGAACATTTCACATACAGCATTTTGCTTTTTAACAAAATAAGAACTCATTTTGCTATCTGGAGTTTATTTTATTTCGCAAATATGAAAATAATGATAAACTGTCATTCTTCAGATACACTACTTGTATCTACACATTGAAACCAAAAGGGAAAAACTAGTTTTGGAGCATTACTTTTAATTCTCTATGCAGCTCCTAAACTTTGTCTGTTCATGCACAATGCTGTGAAATGTGATTTCAGGACCTGGAGTCACAACTGCTACAGTTTATAACACAATACTGTTAGTACATTTTTCTTGTCAGCTGCATGACTGAGTTGGAAGGAAAGATAGTGAAGGCAACATTGAACCTAGCTAGCCCTTGTGATGTGTCTTTCCCTTTGGGCTTACTATATCCAGATTAAGGGAGAGTTCACAGATAGGCGACAGGCTCCAGCACCCATATCCAATCAGACGGTTCCCTCAGGGGAACCATGTGGTGCACACATATGTGGCCACAGCTTCACAGCATGACACTACAGTGTCCTCCAGGAGTCCTCCAAGAGGATCATGGGAAGCTGTGAGAGAAGTGCAACACTTGAAGTGAGCACTGGGCGATGTATTTGAAGATTAGGCAATAAATTTATGAACACAGGCAAAAAATGTCATGGTTTATATTATGTTCTTGCTGCAGAATGAGCATATGTAGGAAGACAAGTGAGGGTGAGGGGTGGCATACTCGTGCTGTCGTCCGCATTTTTGAAGGCTGACACTCTTCAAGGCCCTCCTTCCTTCTGCTCAAAAGCCTTCCTGAAAGTGTATTTGTAACACTGCTTACTTCTTTCCTGTTCTTTTTATTCAACAACACAATGTGGATGCTGTATCCACGTCTGTGTGCANTGTGTGTGTGTGTGTGTGTGTGTGTGTGTGTGTGTGTGTGTGTGTGTGTGTGTGTGTGTGTGTGTGTGTGTGTGTGTGTGCATGTGTGAGGCCACGCATAAAAATACTTTATATGGCCCATGTGTGTAGTACCGTCAGCTGAAGAATGAGTTATATTTTCTCTATCAAAAGGAGACACAAACTGTATAATGTACATTCACCTCCTGACTAAGATATTTAGGAACAGCCTTCTCTCTTTCTCTTCCTCTTTTCTCAACTCCATTATGAAATTTTTCCATTGCAGCATCATATATATACTACACCTTTCCACGGTTTTAGGACTGCATTACATTTTATGAAAAACCTCACACAATGGCATCGGGCCCTAGAAAACCAAATAACCTAGCCCCACTCCCAGAGCCATCACACTTGATCCGTGTGTGAATGAATCACACTACGCTACCATTTTCCTCTCATCTCCCTTCCTGCCCCCTACAGAACCGGAGCAAAGCCATTGCTCATATTTCCACTGACAAAAGAGGTGACAGTGAAAGGAAAGTGAAAAGGCTATAATAAATGCTACGGGAGAGGTACAAGGAAGAGAGTGCAACGTTTGAAAACGGTAACCTTTTTCAGATGCTGATTTAGTATTCATTATTAATGACCTTTCCCTACCTGAGCAAAGCTGTTGCCAGGAAGCCCCTTCGTGTTTGTGTCTGCCAGAGGCTGGGGGCAGACGCTACGGCCTTGTTCAGACTTGTTGGCTGATGGATTTCTACACTTGGTATGCATCTTTCACACAAATACTGTTTAATTTGTCCCACTGAGTCCACATGCTGGGTAAAGAATAGTATGAACATAGTGGGGAAGATGTTAAAGTTCAGAGAAGCATGCTACACACAAATTAGGGGTCAGACAGGGAAGATTTGTGTTTTGGTATTTACATTGTCTGTCACTACCTGGCAGGGTAGAAGACAGGCAGAGCAGCATGCAAGCAAAGGGGAAGACAGGCAGGATGAGAAACCCTCCTTTCCTCTCCGTCATCTTGCATTTACCACTTTCTATCTCATCAAAAAGCATTCTCATGCTAATTGAACTTAAAGAGCAACCATGCATACAGCGCAGTGTGCCTGCGAATGTGCTTGTGCGTGTGTGTTTGTGAGTTTGAACAATCGCCTCAAATGTGCTCATTGAGGCTCGGTATTCTATTCACAGTGTCTACACCCTGACAATCGTTCCTACACTGTGAAAGACATACTCCTAAGCACATTCAAACTTCACTGCCAGGCAGTACAGTAAAACTGATCTATCTATCTATCTATCTATCTATCTATCTATCTATCTATCTATCTATCTATCTATCTATCTATCGCTCCACCTGTCTGTTTATCTAGCAATCCCTTCCATCATTCTGTCATCCTTTTGTCTGTCTGCCTCTATTCATCTGTCATTATCAGACAAAAAATGTAACACATACTTCCTCTCCCCAGCCGATAAGACTCTACACATCACTCAGGAGCAAACCACGGGGGCCCTTGAAAGACACACGCATGCACCAAAACTCTGCAAGAACTCACCTCAATTATACTATTATTCCTTTTGTTGTCATTCTTCTCTCCAAGACTTGAATGATATTTTTATGCAGCCTCTTTTGTTTAACCAAATGCCAAATTATTATATTGCAATCACAGGCTCTTCTCTGTGCCAGAGATTTAACTGCACCGTCAATATTCGCTATCACTTCCCCTTAGCAGCTATAATTAGACTGCTTACTGGGATGGTATTGTGAAGAACCTCAGCCAAACCAAAGGCTCTCAGCCTTCTGTGAGGAAAGAGCTTTGAGAAAAACAATTTAAAATTCCTTGTTTTGCCATCATCGAGTAATACATGAAGCTGTAGATTTGCCAGACTATGTGGTTCATTGATATTCAGTGGCCATGTTCAGGTGGTTTTATAACAAAATGTATGCTTTGGGACCTCTATAGAGTAAGATACCTCTAAATAGGTTCATTGCACATATTAGACATCCATGAATGAATCCGTAATAAAGAAATCAATGCTAGATTATCTGTGTGTAACTTGTTTCCTGACATTTTCTAGACAGGTGGCTCAGCTATGAAGGTAACTGCTTACATATGTAACATATCTGTAAACTTGTCACAACAGAATTTTTTCAGCTGTGTGTGTGTGTGTGTGTGTGTGTGTGTGTGTGTGTGTGTGTGTGTGTGTGTGTGTGTGTGTGTGTGTGTGTGTGTGTGAGAGGGACATTCTCGTTCGTAAACAGAATCTCAGCTTGACAAGACTGGTGCAATTTCTGGGTCACATGAACAAAGACAAGCTTATATTTGTTTTTGCATGCGGGCTTGCTCACTTGTCTGGCAAACGTCACACATGCATGTGAATTCCAGTGATCTAAAAATACAATATACACATACACATGAATGAGCATATGCACACAGCGTTCCCACACACTTTCGCACACTCCCACACATATACACGATGACACGAACACTACAGCTCATCCTTACTCTACACATTTTTTGCCCAGGGGTATACCGGAGAACTAGGTGTTATCACACTCCCCTGTGAGTCCCACTTTCCTCCCCAGAGCAATTAATGGCATCGTAGTGTCAGAAACTCTGGCCCCAAAATGGCTGCCTATCTGGAATGGAGGTGTCACATCACCCTGACAACCAGGTCAAGTCCTCAGAGTATCATCAGTGTGTGCCAACAAAGCCAGGGGTCAGAGTTCATCTCACCTTGTGACCCCTCTGTGGAATTGATCTGTTGTAGTGGAAATTGGATTTTGGTGCTGCATGATTCAGACAGCAGCCAGACATTGAAGATATTTTCTGCCTTGAATGATTGACTAGATGACTCATGACATTGGACACAACAATACAATATAATAGTCACAAAGGAACTGAAAAAGGATTAGGGTAATTTTCTGATGTGTTTCTCAAGTATGCCTGCATGTGGATCTGTGCACCTTAGGCTATATTAAGTGCACAGTGTTTGCATGTGTGTGTCTTTATGTGCCAGAGTGTATGTGCGATGTTGTCAAGAAGCTGGCGTTTGTCAAGAGGGTTGTGTTTTGGGGGCAGCAAGTCAGTCAAGAAGAGGAGCTGTCAGCCTGGCTGATCTGTGCAGCCAGCATTCAGCACAAGCAGAGATGCCCACCCATGTCAAATGTTACAGCACTAATCTCTTTCCAATGCAGCGCAGGTATAACCGCAGGGGCGAGAGACAGACACACCTCATTGCTCCACAGAATGAGATTCCCAGGAGACTCCCCCATTCACAAATCTACAGGCTTTATTTAAATGAAATCCATAGCATCTTGTCATTATTGTTTTGAGATCCGCTGTATGCTCATTTTAGCAATGTTGCTAAATCAAGTAAGAATCATCCAATTCTTGCATAGACATTTGGATTTTATGCCCGTTAATATTTTGCACTGCTTCCTCACCGCAGCATCACTTACATATGATGCTGCTCATGCTCATAATGTTGTAAATGTGTGTAGCAATATTTTAGGACCTACATTAATTCCACCCCTTACAATATGATCGCTGTGTGTATTAAAATAAACAAGGGCTGTAAGACATGTTTAGTCCAGTTTAGTCCATGCATCCGCTTGAAGGATATTTCACAAATTATTTTAATGGTTCTAATGTGTTATTGAATGCATTTGTGGCTTTGTTTGTTTTTGCCCAAAGGGAGATAATATGCAGCCTCTCATCTTAGTGTCAACAAACTTCCACTGTAAGACTTCATTCCACACATGACCCAATAAAATACGTTTTTCCTCAGGAAATTAAAAAAATACTCAGTCTCTCGGTTACTAGCTATGTTTGTATGGGCTTCTGCATATTTGCGTGCCTTTAATTATTAATGCTCTCATAAACAAATCATTTTATATGTAAACTAGAAGGGAATCTGCATACAATACATATGATCATTCCACATATGATACATATGTAAAATCAGCATACCACACAGATACTGTATGTGCTGTGTGTTCTTTTGGAGACAGCATATACAGATTTGAAATTACTGCAGTAAGTTTGTTCTTGGCACATCTCTTGTAATATCTTACAAATTGGTGCTAATCAAGTTAAAGGAGACCTCCCTGCTCTGCTCGTCCCTGTAAACTTTCTGAGCATTTAGTCATGCACCTGCCATTTCCTCATTTCTTTGCACTCTTCCCCCTAAATTACCGGGAGGTGATATACAGCCTGGGTGTCCCAAGGCTACAGGAGATTTAGAACTTTGTCCCATATGAAGGAGAGGTGAGAAAAGACATTACTATGCAGAATAGGTAATATTGAAAACGCCAGAGCTCTTTATGGTGCCCCATGCAGATTATCAATCTATTTGTGTAACTTGGCTACCCAGAATTTCATTTCCCTTTTCATTTATTTGCCTTGCTCCAACCGTTTACAGTGCCGAAACTGAAAATTGAAGCCATGACGAGAAAGGGAGCAATATTCCCAGGGCAAAATAGGCTTCTTCTGCTGTATGATTGGAAAGGTTCATTTGGGGATGTGGATGGGGGTGAAGTGACCTCTTTTTGATTAGCACAGATGAATGTTTTGAGGGAAACTGTGAGTCCACGTATGGCCATCTACAACTTGTCCATGCAGTGTACTCATAGCCCTAAACTAAGCTTTTTTGTGTGTGTTCTTGAGCGTTTAGAGGTGCTTATTGCATTATAAATGAGCAACCCTTGTCAAAATTGCCCTATATTGAATTCAGGACCATGGACAGAGGTATACACATGTTTCCATTGCAGTACATGACTTTCAGCACCATGGACAGAGTCATATCTTGGCATATTTTTTCCTTCCTTTCCAGAGAAGTGTTCAGAGTTTAAAGAAACAAAAGATAAGTGTGTTTATCTTGATAGATAGACCGGGTGCTTTGAATACTGCACTGTACTCTAATACTGTACTACAATATAAATACTATAATACTGCACAGGCATAGTCTCAGTATGTGGACACAAATTATTTGAAAAAGCTGCACAGTCATATTTAAATATTCCAAAATAGATTGAAATAACTACCATTTGGGGAGTGAAAAGACACTGTTACACGTCTTGCTTGTTAATTGCGTGTTATTTTTATCAGCCCAATGGGCTCAGTGAAGCCATTTTACTCCGGGCGACACTGGAAACATTTCATAGTTCTCACAGGTATGTTGTGTGATGAGACAGACCGTGAGGAAACCATCATGGCGCCATACCTTACATAATCATCATGGCGTACCCACTGAAAATAATTACAATGATTTGTGCCCTCCCATTTCACCCTTGTATTAAAAAATATTGCTGGAAGTAAGTCAGGCATGAGCGCAGGCAAGTCTGCGGTGGTGAATAGAGTGTGGCCCTGAGGGAAAAGCTTGGAGAGCGGAGCATGGTGTCATGCCAAAGAAAGCAAAGTCCCACCCCCCACCCCCACCCGCTGGGGCCCGGTCATGCCGTGAGAACGGAATGACATTACCGGGCCATTTAGCTGGCGGAAGAGCAGAAAGAGGTGAGAGAAGCACCGAGTGTGTCGCTTTTGTTATTTAATGGTTGGCTAATGTCTAGGCAGAGGGGGTATGCCTCATAGCCAAAAATGAAAACAAATAGGTCAACATTAGGAGACTTGAATATTGTCGCCATACAGTAAGGTCTTAAGGTTGCTTGGTTTAACTGAAGACACTGAAGCACAGCACCAGTTAATTTTGCTCATCACTGGAGAATGTTTCAGTGCCTTCAATGCAGACACATTAACCTTTGGTCTGATATGAATATAATATGAATGTAAAGAGGTAATATTGATGCCTTAAATTTGGCAACAATTTTTAGTAAGAGCCTAATAGTCAGCAAACATATGGCTAAGTGTATGTGTGTAAGAAATGCAGTCCATTGTATACCATATCAAATGATAGATCAAATATATATTATTTAATGTAGATAATAATCTGTTTGTCTTTGGGGCAACTGGCTGACCAACAAGAGGAAATGTGATACCATCATTTCATGTTGTCCATATATTTTAAAAGACTGTGCAGCTTAACACACATCTGCAGAGGTTGTTATAATACCACTGCTTTTGATGGTTTTGTTTTGTTTTGTTTCCTTGTTGACCATTTAAATGACATTCATCCAATTGTATTTAAGCAGGAATATCAACACCCTTATCATTTACACGTTGCCATGACCCCGGGTATTGTAGTCTTCCTC
Organism: Rastrelliger brachysoma; assembly: GCA_024605115.1. NCBI lineage: Eukaryota > Metazoa > Chordata > Actinopteri > Scombriformes > Scombridae > Rastrelliger > Rastrelliger brachysoma. The sequence continues at coordinate 5,721 of JANJYP010021905.1, read as the reverse complement.
TGGGAAAAGAGATAATTAAGCAAGACAAACTGAGTCCCAAAGGAACAAACCAGATAGCCAGTGATCTTAACTGAGAAGTCAGAGTACTCATGTTTGTAAGAATTGGCTAAATTTAATACATCTGATCCAAGATAACTTTGTGTCAATATGATTTGTAAAGAAAAAAAATCCACAATGAATGCTTCATCTTGCTGCCATTTGCACCTTCTTTGTAAACTCATGATTTGGACCACAACAGTCCCCTATTTGAAAATGAGATTATGCTCACTGCCATTTAATAGAGATAATTTTGTCCTGGGGAGTGAGGATAATGTTGAATGTCTTTGTCTTCCGACACCACCTGGGTAAGACAGAGATATAAACGTAACTAAAGTTTAGCTTAGGTATAAGTGTTTTAGATATTTCCCCCTGAGTGGTATTCAGTATCAACACCTGAGCCACTTAAACTGAGATTTTCATAAATCAAGGACTGCTGACCCAATCAGAGTGGCCACTCTCTCTTTGATATAAAAGTGAATAAGCTCAAAATGAATCTGATGATGATACTGAGTGAACATTGGATGTCCTTTCAAATTATCGATTCATCTCTCACAGATAAAATAAACACTTTTCAGAATTCATTATTTTAATTTTGTGTTTTTGCACTGCATTTACAGTGTAAATTTTTAACTTTTAATCCCCAAATCTCCATCTTTTCTCTTTTTCACAAAGTTTGCTGATCACCTGAACAAACCTAAAAGATTACCGGCATCGCCGAATGTGGATTTCTGTGCATCTTGTCACTTTATCCCACTCTTGTGTGCTTTCATTCCCTCCGATGTGCCCCCTCTATACGCCACTCGGCGGTGCTCACAGACTTTGCCTTTCTGGGAATCAAATCATCTAATCCACATGACTTTCGGAATAACAGAGGAAGCTAATAATACGTCGTCTCACCAACGCAAAACCTGTTTGTTCTTAACAATAATGAGCGGAATCGAATCTCAGAGGAATCCTCCAACAGTGTATTTTAGTCTTGCCTGTGGACTGCGTTTCAGCACCACGGAGCTGTCCGCCATCCGGGAGCGAGCTGAGGGTGCAGCAACTCATTGCTGCTGTTGCTGCTGCCTTCGAGGATGAGGATGGATAAAACATGATCTGAAATGTGATTTAAGCACACACACAAAAAAACTCCCGAGAACGCACATCCACCTTTTCAATCACACTGTATCTACAGTTTATTTTGCATCGAGACATGGCGGGTGTAAATTGTTTTTAAGACACTTCATCACAATTAATATGAACATGTGTGTCAGTCACGAAGTAGGCTAATAACATCTTGAGTTCGTGAATGTGTAGTTATTTGCTCTGAGTAGGAGCACAAAGGACCGTGTTCTCTATATTCCTCTATTTATAGACCCTCTCCCCTCGGTGGAATGTACCACTTGGTCCTCTCATAAGAAAAGGGGGAGCAGAAAACCCTGGTTCTACGTATGCCGAGATTATAGCGGCCCCTCTTTACTGAAACTTCCCCACTGTACAAGCATAGATTGAGCCGGCCCTGCCCGTTTAAACCGAGAAGACACCCATACCGACTCCTCAATGCAAAAAAATAAAAGGGTGCCAAGAAGCTGGGACGAGGGAACGTGGGTGTAAATAGACAGTGAACGCTCTTGGTCTCTCTCTCTCCCTCTCTCTCCCTCCCCCTTCTCTTTCTCTCTCTTTCTCTCTGTCTCTCTTTTATGAAATCAATGAACGAGTTATTGGGTAGGACATAAATATAAGGAATCAAAGCCTCCACCGGGACCAACGGCATTGCGCGCTTTTGATATGCGTCTTCGCCAAATGCTACATGTGTTTTCACATCAATGTAAATATTGGCTTTGATAGGACGAGAGCGGAATCAGCTCTGGCACGGCTTGGTCTCGGAACCAAATTTTGACCAAGACTTCCACCAGCTTTTTTTCAACGTAAAACGATTCTTTACCATCACCATCTGCTGCTGTCGTACCCATCCCAACTCACTGGCCGGTCCGAAGATGGCAACTTTAACCAACGGGCAGGTGGACGGCACGGTGCACGGTGTCGGTGTCGGTGTGGTCTCCGCCAGCACGAACGGGCTAGTGAACGGATTAAGCCACAGCCACAGCCCGGCGGGCTGCCCGGCCACCATCCCCATGAAGGACCACGATGCCATAAAACTCTTCATCGGTCAGATCCCCCGCAACCTGGATGAGAAGGACCTCCGGCCCCTCTTCGAGGAGTTCGGCAAGATCTACGAGCTCACTGTGCTCAAGGACCGCTTCACGGGCATGCACAAAGGTGGGTTATGCCCATATCCCCGAGACAACTATGGCTCTCTACTTGTTTTTGTCAGTGTGAAATCAGTCACACATTTGTGAGAGTGAGGATCATAAATCTTGCAGGATTTAATGAGTAGAACTGGGCGATTGTCGACAAATTCTGCAAATCCCCGTAGAGCTGAAACCTGAATGACTTTGTGCATGTTTTTTGTCAGGATTTGTGGCACCAAACAAATCAAAAAAGAGTATTTTCTTTTGTTAGACATGTCTGTGGATCTCATCAATTCAGTGCTTCATTTTCTACCTTATTGAGCAAGCATATCCAAGCATGAGGGTGTCACGAATCGGGAGTCACGACGGCATGAATTTATGTAGGGTGATATTAGGAGGAGCAATGTTCCTGTTTGAACAGTGTGTACGGGAGTATTCACACATCTAGTCCAGCGGTTGTAAACGTGCTTTCATTCACTACAGTGCTAAATCCAGGCCATTAACCTCACGTTTTCACGTTGCAATAGCGGGAGGCTGTGTTTGATTGCCCGCAGCACCGTTCACTCTGTTGCCCGTAACTCTGTGTGTGTGTGTGTGTGTGTGTGTGTGTGTGTGTGTGTGTGTGTGTGTGTGTGTGTGTGTGTGTGTGTGTGTGTGTGTGCGTGTGTGTGTGTGTGTGTGCGCGCGCGTGTGTGTGTGTGTGTGTGCGCGCGCGCACGCCTGTCTCGAATGGGGAGGTGAGGGCGCGTGCACGTGTGAACGCACGTGTGCAACACGGAGGGAGTTGGCCTGTGAATATATTGTAGCCTACTTTTATACAGATTTTCAGGTTTTGCCAATCAGAGTTGTCCCTCCTCCCTCCCTGGGGATGAAAATTAAAATACAAAACAGGAAAGCAAATAGCACACTTAAGGCACTTTAGGTGGTGAAATTTATCCTAATTAGATGCAGAATTTTCTGACTTTACACAACACATTACCTTGCTCTATCTTTAAAACTTATTTTTGTCTATTTTACCCTGACTGACACACAGCGGTTATAATAATGATGTCAGTGAACTAAATAATAATAATGAACTTTTGCTGTAACAGTGTTACGTGGTCTTGTAGTGTAATATTCACGTCCGGCCTTTTGGTGCAACAGGAAGGATTGTGCTCTAGCCCTGGATTTTATTTTCTGTTCTCAAGGGAAGGGTTATTCTCTGCAAATCACCATCTAATGAGAGGTCACTAATTGATCTGTTATACCTGCAGGACATCTCTCAGGGGAGCGAAGTACATCAGGAATGAGTTATCACTTTATTTGGGACCCCCCTTCTCCTCTAAAGTCCCTCTCTGCCCCCATGTAAACAATATGTGACATGCACCATGTGTTAGGAAATGATTATGATATACAAATAATTTCAGAGGGCAGAGACTGTCTGCAGGCATGGGGGAAAACCAAAGAGGTGGAGAAGGAAAGTGTGTCTGTGTGTATGTGGGTGTAGGCTCTGTATGTGTGCGTGTGTGTGTGTATGTGGGGGTTATCTTTTATTAATAGCCCAGCTGTAGTAGCGACTCCCTGTTGGACAGTTAATCACCAGTGGCCCCAGAACTATAGGCACGGCTCGCCAGCTGATTCTAAGAACTGTCTCCTCACTGCAATATACGGCCCTGCTTCCCGGGCTGGGCCCCCGCTTTCATTAGTGAGCCCCCGCTGCGCTCATATTTTAACTAGCTGGAGGCACTAGCTACTCCCTGGCTCACTGCAAGCTGTTTGAAGGCCGCATTCCCTCCACAAATTCTTAACACCTTCTTGAGGTTTCCATAGATGCTTCCCAAATTAGCAGTAAAAGACAGCTCAACCCACAATAACAGGCAGAGTGAATGACTGTGTACACTGCTGTTATATTGGTTTTATTGAAGGGGACACAGTGCAACATGAATCCGATATAGTAAGCTGTCACAGCAAGAGTTTGAGACAACACTTAAATGCAAATATATAAATATTCTGGGGTGAAATAATGGCTGCTCGGTTTTTTTCAGGGTCTTGGCTTGTATGGGAGTTTAAAAGTCAAAGCCATTTCTTAAATGCTAATGTTGATGGCAATTTCATGTTCAAACATCCTCACGGCAGTCTTCTGCATTTCAAATGGTGTTTTTTACATTTTGTACAACTTCAAATTTATAAATGTATATACATGTTGCTACAATCTTTCACCACTCATCTCTCTCCTCTATTCCCTCAGCTCCTTCACTCTGTTTGCATTTTTCAGAGTCCTGCCATATAGAGTTAAACCTAAGGCTTGATTACCCTTTAAGGTGTGAAATGCTCCAGTGGAGTGAAGTCTATAGAACTGCCCACCAGAAAACTCTCTAGGCTCCCCTATTTGTCTCTTCTACTCTGCTCGATCCATTTCATCCTTTGCTTTCCCTCGTTCTCGCTTTGTCTTCACTTTATGTACTTGCACGGACACGTTGTCTGATCACGACAGTGCATCATGTTCTATAACGGCCATGGTAGTACAAAGCCTCTGCTTGAACTGTAGATTGTAGATGACTGACTTTCATTTCCATTGCAAATTTGTTTGGCCTTTTTTTCTCTTAAATGGCACATACTTGGTCACTGTCATCACTAACAATACAATGCCTGATCTGGGGATATTGCTGCATTCATTTAAGTTTACACAAAGGGACATTTTTACAAAGAAATAAGCATGGTTTCAGTTAGATAATACAGAGCTTTTTTCTGCTACGGCAGGTAATAAAAGGCCTTGATCTTTTTCTACTGTACATCAGCAGGCCAAAAGTAACAGCCTTTGCTATGGTAATGCTACCTCAGAAGAAAAAGACCCCTATTATTGCCATTGTCAGCCGTGCCTGTGATACTATTGCCATAACCCTCCCCATAATGACTCCATGTATCACTAGTAATCTAGTCTTTAGGATTCTGTCCCCTTGGAATGGAGGGGTGGAAGGAGCAAGGAGGAGGGGAGCATGGGACAGGGGTCTGCAGAGGCTGGGAGCAGGCATAGGGACACCAGTGCAGGCCTACATTCTCTCAATGATTTTATTTCTCTCCCCTCTGCGACCGAGCCATGCTAATAGAGGCCATTTATAACGGTCACCGGCTGCTGCTGCTGCTGCTGCTACGAAGCACAACGGCTGAGAGGCACGGCTAGTACAAAGAGCCAGTCCTTTCTCTTTCTCCTCTCTTTGGCAATGCAGCATGGGAGGTGGGGATCTATTGAAGAAGAGCAGGTGTAGATATGATTGCTAGCACTATTCATCAGTCTAATTTCATGTAATTATCACCAGGGCAATTGAACTGTGGTGATATGGGCTAGACATTTAATAACTAAAGGTGTTATCTGTTGTTTACTATTATCATATTATCAGGCACTGTTGTGTTCCTGGCCATACCTTTATTATCTACATCTTCGTTTTTCCAAACAAATGCAAATGCAACT